>JAHZMT010000760.1:0-13984 GCA_027743785.1 Sinhomidia bicolor | reverse complement strand
CACACTCACACACATACAGAGCAATTCACACACAAAAGTAATATATAATAGATAGATAATAATAATTATTTGTTACGTGTACAATTTTTTTACACCATCATCATCATCGTCAATAATAATAATATAAAAAACTTACTTTTCAGCAGTTTTGCTATTGGTGGTATATATGTGTGTTGTGTGTGCATGTGTGCGAATGCTATTTGTAGTCAGTTTGTTTGGTAGTAAGTGGTAGCTCTTTTTGAATAAAAACTACATCGATTCAGCAAAACTATATAATATTTTGACTACTACTTACTTCTCTCCAACTCTCTGTCTGTACTATTGGCGTGCAATGTGGTGTAATGGTGGCAAGAAAAAAGAAAAAAACAGAACAAGAAAAACCCAAAAATGCAAGAATGCAGATTATAGTATTATGTAGTCAGTAGTAAGAAAATAATAATAATAAGGATGCAAAAACTTACTGTTAAATCGAACCAAATATTATAACCAAGTTATCGTCATTACCAAGTTATCATGGTGTAGCAGCAGTGGTGGTATGCGTATTGTGTATGGTGTAGGATAATAGCATATAGCGTTGTTTTTTACATTATTATTATATTTTACATTATTATATCGCCATCATCATCACCACTACTTTTAACTCAACTCTAACTAATGATCGCATTCATTCGTTTGCACAGAAGAAGAAGAAGAGGAGCACGTACGTACGTACTGCGTACCTAACGTACTTTGTGTGCGCGTATGTAAGTAGTAGTGGTAGTAGTAATCGTAGTAAGTTGTGAGCAGTGAAAGAAAAATATAATAATAATATAAAAAATGTAACAAGGATTCTTCTTCTCATCCGATCATCATCATCATCATCAGAAAACAGCGTCATCCTCACCACCACCATCACCGCCACCACTACTCATAAATAACAACAACAGCACCCATTTTAGTCTGCTGAACTGACTGAACATTTCTTCTTCTTTTTTGTACTTTTTTTTACCCCGAATTTGTCTCTCGTTATTATCATATCAACTAGTTTGATGTTTGAGCAGCTGCATAATAGTACTCATTATTGTGGAGAGACATTCAGGGGGAAGGGGATCAACGTACAAAAATTAGTAGTTGGTGAAATGATTGGAAACACTTAGCAAAATCCGTATTTCCTGCTACAAACTGCTAATGTGGTTTTGATTTTTTTTGTACAGAGAATATATAAAAACACCAAAGTTTGGTTACGTTCAATATTGATTGTGCAATGATTACAACGTGGCATGATAATAATGAAGTTGTAGGCCAAAATTGTGTACGTAAGTATGTATGTATGTAGTTTTGGAGAATAATAATGACGGTGTTGTTGTGGGGAGGGGAAGTAGATAGAGAAGAAGACGTCAGTACTTACGGTTACTGCTGCTGCCAGTGCAACACTACTGCTCTGTTACAAAGTCTGACGTGATTATCATGTGTGGAGGAATGATGATAATTATTGTAGAGACTGTGTAACAGTGAAAAAGTTAACAGCTCAGTTTAATGTTTGAAATAATAATAATAATTGGTATTACACTGTTATCATCACAATAGGTTGTGCAAAAAGTGTTTTCAATGAGTAGTTGTCTGTGAAAACGGATGCTTCCGTTTAAAGAATATAGCTTATTCATCATCCATTTTACGACGACGACGACAAAGGGAAATTATTTTAACGCAAGTAATCACTACAGCCAGTCAGTCAGTCAGTCAAATAGGTATTTTGGGTACGTGCCACAAATAAGGTTACTCCTTTCCGTCACCCATCATCATTATAATTGTCATCGTTAAAAAAATGTTCTGCTAAGTACGGACGGACAATCGCGTTTAATTCATTAAAATACTACCGAGCTTAAAAAAAGGTTTAAACTCATCGTTGCTACTTCTTTTTTTAGCTTCAAATGATGATGACGACAATGATGACAGTGTGAAAAATTACAAATATCCTCCACATTTTGTGATACAGTTTTACAGTTTTTAAGTAATAAATTACATATATAGCCAATGATGTTGATGATGTGACAAGTGTTTAAATTTTTTTTAACAAAAACACTTGAGTCATTATTATTTCATTTTGCTGGAAAATTGTGATATTTGTTATGTTACTTTTATGACTAATTTATTTCAAACAAGTTATTATCAAACTGTGTACTACTTTGACTTCCAAGCAAACGTGCATTACAATTTTACTTACCAACCAACCAAATTATTATGAAAAGCAACTCAACCAGAACAGAGCAGCGTGTAAAGAAAAGGATTATTGCTTAATGAGGAAACGTACGAATGCAATGTTTTAAAGGTGAGGTCTTACCAAAAATTATTCATTTTGATTGATGTTAATAAAATGTAACTGTGCTTTGTTCATGGTCATCATCATTATCATTATTGTACAGAAAGATGTGTAGTAATGCATAATAATAGTATATGTGTGTGTGCGCGTACACATAAATACCTTATGATATTGTAATACAAATAATTCTAATTGCGGTATAGGTATATAAATATCTACCTCTGCCTCTGCACACAAAGCATACAACAATAATGTGCTGTAATTTAAAAGCGATACTTATAAAGATAAGACCTTCCAATTCAACATCCGAAAAGTTAACATGGATTCGTCGTACGAATGCAATGTTTTAAAGGTGAGGTCTTACCAAAAATTATTCATTTTGATTGATGTTAATAAAATGTAACTGTGCTTTGTTCATGGTCATCATCACTATCATTATTGTACAAAAAGATGTGTAATGCATAATAATAGTATATGTGTGTGCGCGTACACATAAATACCTTATGATATTGTAATACAAATAATTCTAATTGCGGTATAGGTATATAAATATCCACCTCTGCACACAAAGCATGCAACAATAATGTGCTGTAATTTAAAAGCGATACTTATAAAGATAAGAGCTTCCAATTCAACATCCGAAAAGTTAACATGGATTCGGAACTTTGGAAGGATAGAACAAAAGATAAAATAAAAAAATAAAAAATTGGCATCCATGAACACGACATGGCATGCACGGTCAATCATTGACCGTGACTACCGATGTTGTAGTCTGATTAAATTAAACGCAAGAATAGGTTTAGGAAATTCGTCAGGTTATGTATATTTAAAACGAACAACAACTGGTTGGTTGTAACAGGGATATTAGTAGTAGTGTGTGTGCTTATCAGTATCCGTATTTTTTAATCGGTCTATCTATACCACTGTTTTATTTCGCAGGAATTCCGAAAGAGTAGAATAAACTTTCAAGAGGTTTTTGTTGACATCCAACCAAATTTTATTCTTATTATCACCACCCTCCTCTCTAACCGTTTTGTGTTTTTGTGATGATGATAAGCTTATGTAATGGCAACATCTCCACGTATTGCTACTACTACTTCAAGTCTAGTACACGTTATTATTTTCTCCTTTTATCTTAATAATAATATTAAATTGACATAGAGGCAACGAGCTGTTGAACAACCTTTGAGTTGGAACATTGGAACTGTAGTGCGGTGGTACTGTCATTTGAACTTGAGCCGTAATTTCTTCATGTGACTATATAGCACACACAATATTGTTAAATTTATTTGGTTGGCACGATGAAATGAACATTTTTGTCATCAGCATTAGCACAGAGTTCATAGTCTATTCATTCATCATTCATCATTACCATCAGGTTTTCGTACTATTATATTTAAATACCAAACCAAATTGCTAGCCTCAGCAGTTTTCTAAGTGACGCGTCGTCCTAAACATTACGAGAACGTAATTTAGGGATAATTTAAGATTAAGACAGTGTGTTTATTATTTAAATGTCCATAATAAGTTTTCCCAAGATAAGAGAAGAGGTCCTTATCTAAACAGTAGAAAGAAAGTGTCAGTTTTAAGTAGAAAGCAATAATAAATTATATTATTTATAAAAGGAAATCAAGGAAAAAGATTGACGTCATCCTTGCCGTGAGCTTTGGAAACACACAAAAAAATTAAAAGATAACGAAAGAAGGCGTACTACAACAGTAAACACGACAGATTCATCAGATGCAAAAGGAAAAGGTAAACTTGTCTAAAACGCAAGTAGTTTTTATCTTAAGGTTTGTCTTATCTTGTATAACTTTACTGGTTAGCATATTATAAACAAACACAAACCAAACCCAGTACACTTTGATAAGGAAAACAAGATAAGAATCAAGATATTTTTTTCTCTGCTTCATCCTCCAAAAACGAATTAGTCACTTTGATTAAATATATATAGCTGTACAACAAATGTACATACGTTCCATCGTCTCAATGTCACCAATCGAAAAATAAAGTCATGGTACTTATTAAAGTGATCGAGTCATTCTTTTTTGTGATGTCATGCTCAGTTTTTGCGGTGCAGTAAAATAGATACTTTATAGTAGTGGTGGTGGTGGTGGTATTAACTATTCTCCCTATCCGCAATATCGGTGGTGGTGGTATCTAAGAAGAACAGTCAAACGGATACAGAATTACAGAATACAGACAGACAGACAACAAAAGAGGAACAAAGGCTTATACGTTTTTGATTATTTATGAGTCATCATCATCATAGCAGAAATGGCTGTTAGTCACTTTTTGAACGGAAAAAGGGTCGGTCGGTCGGTCACGGAGTTTTTCTTAGTGTAATTAGTGCCAGGACATGGGATGCTTGAGGTTGTTGTTGTGCTACTCCAGTTTTTCCGGTTCTAAATATTTCGTGCATTCTGGGCTACATGTTGAATTGGCAATGTAGTAGTAGTAGTGTTGTTGTTGCGTGTAAGTAAGTAAGTAGTAAGTAATAAAATATGCACAGCGTACCACGGTGTTGCCAAATTATTTTGTTGTATAATAATATATAGTAGTAAAAGTCAACAAAAAAGAAAGAAGGCCACTCCGCTAGAAAACGTTTTTAACGGACATTCTGCACATGTGCATTGTCAGCATTGTTAAGTTAAAGTACATAATTGCACATGCACACACCGCATGACTTACAGTGAACATTTTCGTACGTGGAAATCATTCTCAATTGACTTAGAGCTGTCATTTTGTTTTATTCCGATTGCGAATATAAAGGTAAATTAGTAAAAAAATTTTTTATTGAATAGAATACCAAATACGGTTTTTTAAACCAAACAAAAAATAACGCAATAAGTAATAATAATTATCATTGTCTTTTCAAAAAACTAATCTAATCATGATCATTTGAAGGGAAAAATGGCTATAATAAGTTGTGCATTGCGTCATCATAATGTCTCTAGACCCTGACGCTCAACACTGAAAAAATTTAAGCCATGCAATAAGCATCGACACGATTAACGATTCAATACAATAATCTAGCAGACTGGTTCAAAGTTCAGTCTCTGGTGATGAATCCAACTTGAGCGAGATAAATAATCAAATCGAGAGCTGAAGGAAAAAAATAATAATAAATTTTTATTAATAATTTATTGTCAATTGTGATTCTATTTATGGGTCATAGAAAATTCCTTGAATTTCATTGCAAAAACATTTAGCAATAATAAAAAGGTGACGATTATTGTATGTCAAAACATTTTTAAGACTCACACCATTAGCCGATATTTTATTACTCTTGTGTTATTTATTGCGCTTTAACTCTGTTATTAAATAAAATATATTTTAACATTCTATTCTAGCAGCAAGCAAAAAGTATGGAGTGTCATTTACTATTATTATTATTATTAAAGAAGAATGAATCTATAAAAAGTAAAGTGCAGTATTGAAAGTGCAAAGAGAATTTTGGTTTTTTTGAGTTGCAGCAGCATCAGTTAATTTTAATAACTATATAATAGGGGAAGAGGTGTGATTATTATCTGTCGAATGCGAAAAAAAAAGTTATGACGCGTGTAAAAGTGCTCTGACGTTGTTACTTGTGTGTACGACGATAGTCATAACGTATAACGTTCTATTTTCTACTTGACAAGTGCCAATGCGCTCGGTTTCTAAATTATCTTTAAAAGTGTCGACGAAAAGAGTGAAGTAGGTAGATATATTAAGTTCTAAAACCTTAACCTAAACTACTGCTGTGCATCCACCGAGACAGACAACAGCAGCAATAAACACACAATTTGAAATTTCTCGAGGAAAGAAATGAAGGTAGGCATGTATATATAAAGAGATTTTTCGTACTTGAATGTAAACCTGTACACATATTTTTAACATAGCATAAAGTAGAGATTTATTTTTTGCTATTTGTTTATGCAACTAGTCAAGGAGAGCCGACAAAAAAAAGTTGGTTCGTCGTGTGACTTTCTATGACTCATTTCACTTGTGAAGTATTTCAAAGCGTTTTAGAGATTTGATTTAGAGGAAAATGTTTGTCTGTCTGTCTATCTATCTCTGGGTTTAATACATGTCGGATCGGGATATGCATACTCGGGGCCTTTTAATTGCGCCAAATTGAGTTCTGCTGGTATTGCACAAATATTTTCAAAGCTTAGATCATGATGACCTCTGGAACAAATTTTCATACTTGAGGTTTTTGCCCTGTACGTACCTGCAAACTTGAGCAGAGATACATGTATTGAAATGGAAGATGAGAAACACCACCACGCCACGGTGAAATGGTGATTCCCCTGAGTTCTTTATAGAACATTTTAGCATGATAATACGGTGGTAAGTGTTGAGAAACAATTTTTTTCATACATAGTTGTGTGGCTGTTGCAGCTACATGTTTCGGTTTCAATAGTTGAGTTTCGTCTGTTTAAATGGTGGCAATACTAGTTATTTCATTTCATTGCAATTTATGACGTTTATTAACAAGATTGTTGCATAGAAAGCTTCAAATTTTGTGCATTGATGATAAACGGTAATGGTAGTTGTGTGGTAGCTGAAGACTGATGATGAAGCTGATGGTTGTAGTAGGTTGTAGTAGTTGGTAAGCCAAAGTTGAATACGACCAACAGGAATAAAATCTTCCATCCGCATTCTTTGTGTTAATCTCGGTCATTCATTATGATGAGATACAGAGAGAGTTGAGCTATATGGACCTCTATCTACCAAAGTAGGCACTTCAGCTTGTTGGTTGGGAGCCTGCAAGTCAACTTTTACTGACTCCGTATTCTTTGTAATGAAAGTAGATTTCGCAACCTCGTTGTGTATATGAAATATAGGGTCCAAATTTATGCAAATTCATGAGTTGTTGCAATTGCAAGAATAAAAGTAAATAAAAGTACTTGCTTGAAGCATACTTTTGGGTTTCACATTGCATTGTCAGGAAAGTTTTTAATATTTCTAACATTTTGGAAACAAAAGAAAGAGAAAATCTTTCGCAACCTCGTTGTGTATATGAAATATAGGGTCCAAATTTATGCAAATTCATGAGTTGTTGCAATTGCAAGAATAAAAGTATAAGTACTTGCTTGAAGCATACTTTTGGGTTTCACATTGTCAGGAAAGTTTTTGATATTTCTAACATTTGGAAACAAAAGAGAAAATCTAAAATTAGAAAAATAGACAAAATTCTGCATAGACTCTTTTATAACAGTTTTTTTTTAATCGTTCGATTGACTATTACATTATTAGTTTGTTCATGTTATTCTGGCTGGGCTGTGTGTGTGTCATTCACTTCCGTTATCCGTGATTTGGTTGTTGAGTAGTACTACTACTGTATATACGCAAAGACACTTTTTGGGGGAAGTCATTGTCGCACCGCGCACCAAAAGAAGTGAAAGTTGACTGACGCACATTTATGCGAAGAATTTTACTCTCTGCATGTACATTTTGGCAAGATTTAATGATGCGTGTAAGTGATGATGATATGATATCGATTAATTTGTGAGTCACTGACGATGAGTTCTCATGTACTAGTAGTAGGTATTTGTGTATTGTTATTCTGGCTGGGCTGTGTGTGTGTCATTCACTTCCGTTATCCGTGATTTGGTTGTTGAGTAGTACTACTACTGTATGTACGCAAAGACACTTTTGGGGAAGTCATTGTCGCACCGCGTACCAAAGGAAGTGAAAGTTGACTGACGCACATTTATGCGAAGAATTTTACTCTCTGCATGTACATTTTGGCAAGATTTGATGATGCGTGTAAGTGATGATGATATGATATCGATTAATTTGTGAATTGTGAGTCACTGACGATGAGTTCTCATGTACTAGTAGTAGGTATTTGTGTAAGCAATAAAACCAGAATACAAAGGCATTGTGGATGCAGACTTTAGGGATACCAAAAAACATGAAAAAAATGCTCATCAACATATTCTTCGAAAAATTAGTCGCTACACGAGCTTAATGATGAAAGTTAATGAGTGATGCAGCCATTTAACTCCTAATTATAATCCTGATCCTCCTGAATGCATGCATTATTCATTGGTGTATATAATTAAAAGCATATATGTGGGCATAAACCTTGCAGTGTTTTTATTTAAACATTCAAACATTCAGAATTTTTTTTACGAATTCCGTGTTAGACATCATCAACGACGGCAATCTAGAAAAGATCAGAAATTGCGTAGAAGAAGTGCGAGTTTACATTACTAGGAAAACTTACAATAAAAATTAAGAAATAGAAAACGGTCGCCCGTTCACATGAAAGTAAGTAGTTTATATGTTGGCACTTGGCAGGCAGTCCTTAAACGTAGAGTAGTTAGCAAGTAAGTATGCTTTTAAAATTAAAGAAAGACTTTTACAAACAAGATTAGAACTATTGACTATTCTTTTGATATTTTGATCTGAATTCAGAATTATATGATAGCTTCTATGTTATAGCTGATGTCTGTAAAACGTCCGACTAACCAATTCTGCAATTGAATAAATAGTAAATATACATTTTTTAATACGCTTGAGATCTCGAATCTAAGCACAATCTAGAACAGTATTCAAAAGTTATGCGTACATTTTTATTTGAAAGACTTTTCTACAGTTGCTCATTATAAATGAAATTGTTACACTTTTGAATATAAAAAAAACTTGTACAATTGAAAAAGAAAGTTTTATGACTCAATTTTAGAATTTTGTAAATCCACGGCTGATTGATGTTGCTTGACAAGATCCATACTGCCTGATTAGTTGGTGATATTGAACCAAGGACAACGGATGTTTTTTGGGAGAAGGTGAGAGTGAAAACGTAATAATACTGTTGGTTGTAAACGTGAAGTAAACGGTTGTTCATCAAGACTCCCCGCCATCACCGGCAGTGGTCACGTTACCACCGTCTGCTGCTATATCATTACTTTGTCCCATCTGACTTGGGGATGCTCCAGCGTCATTACCACCTCCAGCGGCATCTCCTTTTGGTTTACTGCAACAACCTCCCATTTTTGATTTAGTTGAAAAGAAGGATCGGTTTAGCGTCTTGTTTGTTCTTCCACCTCCTGGAAGTAAAACAGAACAAAACTAGTCTTAGAATTACGATAGACCTTATCAAACTTTCAACGTTAAATTGTTGACAGAACGTGAACGATACTTGGCATGCATACACACCTTCGATCAGTTTCACTGATACACAAGGCACTCTTGTCCGATCCGCGGCACCCAGGCACAAGTCCCGAAATCACCAATGACTAACTACGACAATTTTTTTCCTTCTGGAATGGCTTATCTTATGGAACGGTGCTTATCACGTACATCAACAATTTTCAGTTCGTCAATTGAGCGCATTTACTACTCACAGGAGGAAAACAGCACACGGAAAAATTTTGCTTGTCAACTTCAGCGTATTACGATTTTTAGAAATATTTTGAGCCTCGTCTTATTTCACACCAGTTGTTATTGTTGCTAATGTTGCGATGACAATGTCAACACAGGTAAATGGGGATTTTCCCTCTGTTGCTCCCTCATGATAAGTGCATTATGCAATTGTGGACTGTGGACATGAATACTATTGTGTAGTTAGGAATGGTAATAACATTGACATATGACGACGGCAAGATGCTTTTACGTTGCTTTTGAACACCGAACCAATATGTTTGACATAAATCGTCGTTGTCGACATGTCAAGGTCGAAATCGGGTACCTTCAAAAAATTGGTCGTAGTATTATTTTGGAGCAGCAGCAGTGTATTGAAGGTTAGAAAGTAGTTTATATTTTGGTTTGAAAAAGACAAGTCTAAAGTCGTAAGTTGTAAACGTGGACTCAGAGTACTCCGCGTTCCATATTACCTAGTTGCCATTTTCTTTTTGTCTCCGAAGATTGAAGATGATTTGATGATGACGATGATGNAAAATTGGTCGTAGTATTATTTTGGAGCAGCAGCAGTGTATTGAAGGCTAGAAAGTAGTTTATATTTTGGTTTGAAAAAGAAAAGTTGTAAGTTGTAAACGTGGTCCTCAGCGGACTCCGCGTTCCATATTACCTAGTTGCCATTTTCTTTTTGTCTCCGAAGATTGAAGATGATTTGATGATGACGATGATGAAAAGTTATAATTTGGGTGCATTTACCTGTTGAAAGAGCATTATTAATTATTTGATTTCTTTTGTAATTGCAGTAATTGAGTATTTGACTTTCGCATAATCATAGCCAAAGGAAAGGAGGTACAACGAAGAAGAAGAGGAGAGGAGTTGATAGTGTAGCGTATGAGCCAGGATCAAGTGGGCTTATCCTGGAGAGACAGTTATCATCATGACGAAAAAGAAGGACGGGTCCATTAAGACCAAATCTGGTCGGGGTTTCTCCCTGAGGAATCTCTTATCTACAACGAACATTCTGGCAGGAGCTGCTAGTAATGCAAATATTCCGCTTCCAACGACTTCTAGGACCAAAGATTCATTTCCCATCAGTAGTAAAAAACGGCAGTGTGAGTTTGAGAAAATATAAAATGCATTTTGAATAATAAATTATTCATAAAGTAATAATAGTATCGTGAACTATATTGTTTTAATTGTTTAAAAATTACAGTTAGTGATTCAGATCAAGGACTAGAGACAATAGGATCCAGCTCAGACGGCTCTGACATAATCGTAGTCGATTGTTATACAGAACCTCAACTGATGCCAAATGGACTGTACGAATGTCCGTTGTGTTATGCGCATGTGGATAGTTTTCCGGAAGTGTCATGTTGCTACCACCGAGCTTGCAGTCAGTGTTGGGAGGAGTATCTCCGAATTCAAATTACAGAGTCACGGATAAACATTACTTGCTTTCAGTGCTCAAAACACCTCCATCCAAATGGTACGAGTGATCATAACTTTAAAAGCATTAAGATATCATCTTGTTTTCCTTGTGAGCATTACGTCATCGTAAACCAAAAATGCGTTTTGCTTTGCTTGCAGACATCAAATGTCTAGTTGGCGATGGCGATCTCATGACCAAATACGAGGACTTCATGCTGCGACGTGTGATGACACTAGAACCAGATGCTCGGTGGTGTCCAGCTCCTGACTGCGGGTAATAAAAATAAATAACTGCAAAGTACAAATAGATTTTTAACAATTACACCGTTTTTTGGATATCTAATGAGGTGTTTGTTATCACTTATGCCTTTTTAGGTTTGCTGTGATAGCTTCGGGTTGTGCTAGTTGCCCAAGGTTGCTCTGTGAGCGCCCAGGATGCAATACTGCATTCTGTTACCATTGTAAGCAATTATGGCATCCGAACCTAACTTGTGATGCAGCTAGGGCTTTAAGATCTTCAGATCATGTGGATTTATCCGCATTTACAAGCTCTAAGCAAACTGCGGAAAATCCTAATGGATGTTCAGAGGATCTGAAACCTTGTCCACGGTGTCAAGTTTTAATTGTTAAAATGGATGATGGTTCCTGTAATCATATGTCATGTACTGTTTGTGGAGCAGAATTTTGCTGGTTATGCATGAAAGAAGTTACAGATCTTCATTATCTGAGGTAAGCTGACAAGTTTCTGCTTGAGTATTTTTGTACACAGGATCATTATATTTTCATTATTCTACAACCTGGTTATTTTCTAGTCCATCTGGTTGCACCTTCTGGGGTAAGAAGCCATGGTCTAGGAAGAAAAAGCTCCTGTGGCAGCTGGGTACTTTAATTGGAGCTCCAGTTGGAATTGGTCTAGTCGCAGGAATCGCTGTACCAGCAATGATAATAGGTAAGCTTGAAGCAAAGTTTTATCAGCTAAATAAATATTTACAATGCTTTTGCCAATAAATTGAAATCCTCAATAACAATGTGATATAGGAATTCCAATTTGGGTCGGCCGAAAGATTCATAACAAAATGAAGAATGCTGCGCAGAGTCATTGGAACCATCAGCAGTCATCACCCACAAGAGATTAGGTCGTCAATCAACTAGAAGTAATGGTAAGCAAATACAAAATCTAGAATATTATGTAAAATATAATCGCAAGAAACTTTAGAATTTAGTACTTAATAATAATTTAAACGCTTGATTTAGATATGGGATCAAGTCGGGGTGCACCTTCCATTGGTGAAGTTTCCGTTGTGTCATCCTCAGCTGGAGCTCGAGCGCAAAGGGGCTCTAGTCCAGATAGGGAGTCCGCTAGCATGGTGGCTCTTGCTGGGGCGAGCTTGACTGGAAGTGTTGGTTCTAGTAGTCATCCTCCATCTCATAACAAGTGAGTTTTATTTTAATAATAACAACTTTTGTACAAAATCCCAAAAATATATTGATACTAAAAATATGTTGTATCGTTAATTACAGATTAGAGATTCAAGCGGACATCAACTCCTCCGCCAAAAGAAATAGTCTGAGCAGTGAAACAGCTTCAGTATGTTTATCTATGGACGATGCTGCCGCCTCAACGAGAGGACTGGCTGGTTCCGTCTTGTCGTACAAAGTCAATGTGGAAGATTCCAAGAGTGAAGCTAGTTGTGACAAATGATTTGTTTCGTAAAAAAGTTTCATTAAATTCAAACATTACTATATTATTACATTTTTCTCTTAAACTATAGCATGTAGAATCATTTTCTTATCCTGACTTAATGATCATGTCTTCTAAATATTTGCAAACAAAGAAGAGACTCACAAAAGCAAACACACAATTGCGAAAAAATGTGTTGTTTTCTTATTATATTTCTACTCGTGTAAACTTTATATAAACTACATACGCAGGTTGAATTTGTGTCTTTTCATAATAATGATAATAGCTATTGTTGTTGTATTTCGACTTTTAACATTGGTTTTTGTGTATTTTAAATATTCTAATTATTTTATTGTTATAAAAAAATAATATAAATATCTTTATTCATAATATCCATTCATAAATTCAAAATTCAGTCATAATAATGCTACATCTAGCTATAAACACTGTACTAGTTTAACTATAAAAAATAATCATATATACATACATATATTATATATATTTCTAACTAATTAATCACTAAAATTTTAAATGATCGCGTTTCTTTCCAAATGTCGCAATTTTCCGTGTTCCTCTCTCTATCTCTCTCATTTACGTGTTCTCTCCGTCGTGGCAGTATCTTTTTAACTATGTCGTAACGCAGATGATTAACAAAACTACTATAATTATCGCGTGTATGGTTGTTCCACAATTTGCCATAAAATTTTAAAAAACTACCTATATAACGTGCGCCATTTTAAACAAGTCTACTATACTGGAAGCAGCGGTTTAAAAACTTTACTCGATAGAAGACAGACAATGCATCTTTACTCGTGTGCATTATCAGTAACTTCACAAACAAACCAAAAGGATTGTGACACGATAAATAATAATAATAATGATTATTGATTTACTGTGACCGTTATTGAATAATACCATGTATTTTCACACTGTGTGTGTTTACTGAATTACACACGTAGAAATAGAGGTGTAATTATTATTATTATTATGTAATAAAATATAATATCTCACGTTAAAATATAACTACTATCAAATCAATGAAATTACAGTTAAGACTAAAATAGATCAGAATTTTTAAAATGTCATACAACCGTATAAGCCAAACCGTATACATACATACATAGCATGTCATCGTGAGTACCTTTTGTAACAGAAAACATATTGATAGCCGCCTAATTGCTTGTTACATTCAAGTAAAAAAAAGTGTAGTAAGCTACTTTCTTTAT
>JAHZMT010000759.1:0-27746 GCA_027743785.1 Sinhomidia bicolor | reverse complement strand
GTTGTGTCAGTTTCCGGGAAAAAAAGAAGAACATCAAATAAAGTGTGTACATGTTTATTAGTAAGTAGCTACCTATACATGCATGCTAGTCAGCAAGCACCAGTGTTTTGCAACCTCCGACCTTCCCTCCATGAAAACCTCCAGTGCACTGACTGTATTAACCTTCTTCCTCCCCTTTGTAATGGACCACCAACCAGTCTTACCTTCCAACCTCCCTTTACGCTTATCTTTTTCTTTGCTCTTATCTCTTTTGCCCCTTTTCCAAAACATGCCTTTCCAAAAAATACTTCCCTTTTCTCTCTCCGACCACCAGTCACTAAAAATCTTTGAATACCTTCAAGAAGCAAGATATTTTTTTGCGGGGGTTGCAGACCTCTGCTAAGCGCGACACAAGAACAAAAAAAAACAGAAAGTCTTGTGCTTTGGATGTATAAAAAAGTAAATTGAGGTTTTTGCAGGGGCAGGATCACCGCAGGAGAAGAAAAAAAGCAGAGAGGAGAAAATAAATAAATAAATAAATAAGGATGGATATACATATACATTGGTAAAAATAAGTAGCATTCATATAAAAAAGACTGTTGCCACGACCACCACCACCACCACCACTGGAATGCATAGACGCAGGAAACCACATAAAAGTAAACCTATTCCTCACCACCGCAACGACGACGACGACAAACATGCCGAAAAAGCCTACTCAGGTAAGCAGGCTATCCTCCTGCTTTCCGCACAAGCAACTTTTTAAATCTTACTCTTGGAAAAAAGCGAGAGGAGCGAGGAACGAGAAAAAAAAATACAGCCACGTTTGCTGCTGTGTTTGGATTTTGTGTGAGATGGGCCATACCTTTGAGCTTTCATGCGTAACCAAAATCAGCTAAGATGATGATGATGATGACTACGATGAACATCATGGTAATGACATTGCTCCTCGTAACTTTTTTCTTCTTCTTTTTTTCTCTCTCTATCCACACACTGATTTCTAGTGGCAATAAGGTGCTCCTCACAAAAAAGCATCACGGAATATAAAAAAAAGCACTGAAAATTAAGATCAGGTCGTTGACTGATTATGGTGATGAGAGAGAGAGAGAGAGTTATAATAACTTGTGTAATAGTTTATATTCAGTGCTGATGGCATTTCACTTTGCGGTAAAACTTTTCTTTATTGAATGGGGAAAGAAAATGAAAGAAGGTCAAAAAAAGTCGTAGTCCGGGTTGTTACCAGACGAATGAAGTTTTTTTTAAAAAAAAGGATATACCTAAGCAATGAGTAAGAAGAGCAAAAGGGAAAAAAAGTCAAAGAGACTGTGCAGCTTAAAAAAATATATATTTTTTTTAATTTAAGAAATTAAGATGTTATTAATTTTTTTAAAGCAGATATGAAAGTAGAATCCAAAAAAAGACCATCTAATTTTATTTTTTTCTCAAAGCAGACTTGAAGTGTGCAATTAAATATAATGATAGAAATGACCTTATCACCACCAGTTTACTTTGAAAGGCTGCATGCATGAAAGGAGAGACAAGTGAAAAAACAGCAACAACAACAACAAAAAAGAATGTAGCCGTCTTATTTTTACATGCAATCCCCTCATTCTCATTTTACTTGAGTGTATTTATTTATAGTGTTGCTAGCACACTTGTCTTTTATTTACTTCTTCACAACGCCGCAAAAAACGTTACGGAGTCGCAGCAGCAGCAACAAATAATGACGATTCTGTAAAGTTAAAATAATTCATTAAAATAAACAAGCATCATCATCAATCCGAAAAAGGAAGAAAGTCAAGAAGTGGCCCATATAATGAGCAAAAGAAAACAGAGAGTTGTTGTCATCTTTTGAGCATGTACGTATCGTCTCCGCGTGTAACGACACAAATAAATGGAAATGGACGTAAGAAATGGTATGCAGTAAAGTAAAGTAGTGTGAAATTAATGGTTGGCAACTGTGTATGTACACATGTATTGTTGAGTGAGTGAGATAAAAGTGAATGGCCCTCGTCCTGACAAGCTTGATCAATTCATTGCGTTGCTGGTGGTATATTATGCAAAAGAGAAAGCATAAGTCTCCTCTTTCCCCGTATCAAAGAGTTACCCCAAGTGAATTGATAATGAATGTGCTAACGAGAAGTGCTGCTGCTGCTGCTAGCGATAGTGGTGGTGGTAGTAATGGGGTCTCAATCGTGGTTGATTTTGAGTAAACAGAAAAAAAATGCGAGCAAGAAAGCTGCTCTGATACTGTAAATTGCCTTTGGATAATAGCTAATCGTGGAGTGGGTTCAAGTATGTGTGTTTCGGGAGTGAAATTTAGAGGCGCCCCTGCCGGCTAGAAGCAGCAGTAGTAATAGTAATAATAATAATAATAACCGTTGAGAAAGTAGGTAATAATTATTCAAGTAAATTTCGAAACTTGGCTATTGCCCATTTCACGAGTCAATTTATGTCAGTTTTGGTTTGTGCGTGGAGTCGGGCGACACTTGACGACGTGGTTGTGAGAAAGTTGGTGTCATGAAGGCGAGCAGCAGTACAAGTGGAGGAGGAGGAGGAGGAGAAGAGCGACAAGCCAGATGTCTCAATTAATGTACATGTATTTATTGCGCATTAATCAGGCAGCAGCAGATGAATCGAGTGAGAGGTACACGTGTCGTGGGGAAGAGGAGTGAAGTGATCTGCTGTAAACATATCCCTCTCTCCACTTTCACAACAATATCTGCTGCTGCTGCTGCTATGTAACTACAAATCTGTTACGTTGTTGTCGAATAAAGGGAAAGTGCAAGATTTTCACTGCCTCTCCCTCCTCCTCCTCCTCCCCCTCCCCCTCCATCCTCTCACCATCTCGCCAAACAAAACTCCCAAATGACTCGTGCTGATTGATTGCAACTGAGCGAGCAAGCCAGTCACGGGGAGAAAGCTGATTTATATTGCAAAAGCCAATGAATTGCTTTAAAGTACACAATGCATTCTAGCTCGCGATGTACTACAAAATAGCAGAGAGACGGATACAGTGAGTATAACAGCAATTCGACTGTGATGAGATGCCGGCTTACATTTCTCTTTCCTCCACTCTCTTTTTTTCTTTTCTTCCCGCACCCTACTTTTGACGATTAAACATGTAGACACTTTTAAAAGGAAAAAAAGAGAATCACGATTGACGATTCTCTCCATCCACCTACTTTTACATTCTTTCTGCACTTTGCTCCAATTACCTACACACGAACAACGCACACAGCAAAAAAAACTGAAGAGGCTACTTTGAAAAAAAGAAAACACCCATACTTTCATCCAGCTTTCCTTTCACTTGTGCTGCTCATACCACCACCACCTCCATGGGCTTTTTTTTGCCAAAAACTCCTGGAAACACACTTGCCTCAATATATCCTTTTTTTGTAACTGCACAACAGCCAAGCATACACGAGAAAAAAAATACAGATGACATTGCATTTTCTATACTCTCTCAGAATAATTAATGCGTGTCTCCGCCACAACAATGACTAATCTCTCCATTTCAAACGATTAAGATAAAGTGAACTTGCCAGTTTTTGTGGTGTGTGACGCTGACGCTACATGTTTATTATTTATCACCATCCCCACCACCACCACAGCGTATTATTTTTATTATTATTGATACTTGCTATTCTCTTTTTTTAAAATACAATCTACACAACACATCATGACATGGGCATTCACACTACAAGCCTGTGTTCTCATTATAAATGGGGGCCAAGGGATGCTATCCTTCTGCCCAAAGATGAGGAGAGAGGACACTTTACAAATAGTACCACCCAACTTTCACCGCACCACAGTCTGTGTGTGTGTGCATTGTGGAGCGACGTCTTTTCAATACAATATTATATTTGTTATGGTGGTGGTGGTGGTGGTGGTCATGCAGTTATGTCTGTTCTGTCCTCCTCGTTTATAGCCTTCTTCTTCTTCGTCGTCGTCTTCCTCTTTGTCTGTCTGGTGGAGCTAAATAAATAAAAATAATAGCGCTCCGGTACATTATGTATGAAAATGGTTTGTCGTCGCAGACACAAGAGAAGAGAAGACATCATGCGATGCGGCGTTGTTCAAGGATAAATATTATTATTTATTTTTATTATCTCTAAGGAGCCCAGCCTTTCATGTTTTACGCTTTGTCTCGTTGACAGAGTTACACTTGGGAGGTTAGACAAAAGCGTGCTGACGACGACGACGATGATGATGATGATACAAGTTAACTTGCAATGTCTACTTTGGCAATAATCATATGCACCAACAGCAGCAGAAGAAGAAGAAGAAGCAGCAGCAGCATGTGAAAAACAGGGAACATGGATGGCAGTTTTACTCCGCCAAGAAAATCTACAACGCACACGATTACTATTATTATTTTTTTTATCAGCATTGTTGCCATTGCCTTTTTGCTTGCACACCTACAAACTCACTTGCTCTATTTATCTACTAGTTTATTCCAGTCATGTGTGCGGCCACCTTCTTACCATATATACCGAGCAACCACAAGCACACACACACACACACCCCAACATCCACTACTACTAATCTACTACTCACTTTACTCACATGATCCTGGTTATCAGCACCAGAGTCTTGTCTTGATCAGAGAACAACGCTGTCCCAATCATCATCACCATCATCATCATCATCATAATTATTCTTGTGTTAACAACAAACGACACGCTTGCTCACGTAAAGGGCAACGTGATACGACCACGATGAGCGACTCATGTTTGACGTGCTCTGCTTTCTTTTTGTCAAGCCAATAAAACAGGTTGGCTTCGTTCTCGTCAGCACACAATTTTTATTGACTGTTGTAAACATGACGATGATAATGATGGCAAAATGATAATCACGACGTCAAGTCAAGTCAAAACTCAAGCGAGCGTGGTGGTGAATGTCTTTATAATAATGAGAGCTGGGAATAATGCAAGAAAATTGAGCGGCTGTGTGCTGTTTGGATTGGGAAGGAAAAAGGGAGAGAAAAAATGTGTTTTGTTAAGCAGCAGCAGCAGCAGCAGAAACACCGTTTGTTTGGCAGTTGTCCCTTGAGTAGCCAATAAAATAATTTTCTTGCGCTGGCTCACGAAACAACAATAATCATAACATACATTTTATTTGTCCCATTTTCCCTGCCTTGCCATGTAGCAGTGTTGTTGTCTGGTGGTGGGGGAAGTGGAAGCATTCCGAGAGATGAACAAAAGTGTCATAGAGTATCATCATCATCACGAGCGGCGTTGATATACTTGCTTGCTGGCTTGCTTTGTACCTGCTTTTCCCGTGTGCAGCAGCGTTTCTTTTTGCTGCTGCGAGAGGATTCCTGCAAGCTTTTCGAAAGGGAAGTGAAATAGGAAAGGGGAAGTTGCACAATCACAAAACAAACCGGCAACTTTATGCCGTTGCCGTGCTCGGTGATGCTGTATATGCTTGTGTTGGGGAAGTCAGACAGGGAGCGGTAAACGGCAAAGGAGCACGAGAAAAAGAGAGAGAGTTGAGTATTGTCACAGGATTTTATGACGATTTTCTCGGTTTTCCCTTTTGTTTCCCGTTCCATCATCAATAACAATAAATAACAATACGTTGAGCTGTGGAAATGTACAAAAGTAGCGAAGTAATAATAATAATAATGGCTTTGCTCCAGCTGCAGTCAAATTCCAGCAAAGTTTCAGATTACCCATATATACAAGTAGGTAGGTATAGCTTTCAATTTATATTTTAAAACGTCAGCCGTTTCAGATAAGCAATGTGTCTCAAAATGACAAAATGAAAAACTGCTGTGCTAACGGACAGATGGTCTTTCGGACAGACAGACACCAACATTTTGCATAAAGTAGCTACTCAGCAGTAGCTACATGGCTAAGTGTATAATCCTTGTAACCTGCTTGTTGGCGTTGCTACTTTATTTTTATTCAAAAAAATATTTATGGTTTCAGTTTTACTAACTTGAACAAAGTTGATACATGAACAGTGGAAAATTTATTGTTATTATTGCCGTGACAACAGCAGACAATTAGCAGAGCAATAATAATAATATTTATATGCAAACGTGTCTCAAAATATAGTCGTTTCAGCTGAAGAGTTGTTGCATATTTTTGGTAGTACTATTATTATTAAATTTTTTTTTTGCAAAAAAGGCAATGCAATAAGGTCGGCGGCAGTCCAATCCAGTAAGTAAGCAGTATTATCGCTGCTGCCGACCGTGTGCCGCATTGTATAAGCAAAAACAGATGTGCAACTTTTAAAATGTTATTAATAATGGAGCATTGTTGGCGATGGTGCATTTTGTCTGGAACAACAACAACAACAGCAGCTTTTAATTATGCTCTAGAGCTCTGGACATGTTTACTGTGGAGGATAATGAAAACTCGGCTCATTTTTCTTCTACCTCTCTGCTCTCTCTCTCGCGAAAATATTTTTATCGTACTGCAACACGCACCTCACTCGTACAAAATCCAGGTGGGATACTACAACAAGCAAACTTCCCGAAAAAAAAACCGTTTTGAAGTAAGAAGAATGTAAAAGGTAGGCTACCACGGTGTCAGCATACATTTGCTAAGGTTTTCTTCAAGTCATTAAAGAGTAAAGAGTACTTATGCAGTCACTTGTAGACTTGATGATGGGAGGAAGGAATTAATGAGCACTTGCAACTTGAAACTATTTAGCTGATTGGGCATTACAAAAAAAAGAGTCAACTTTAGAAACTGAAGCAGGGCAACTTGCACGACACTGGCATACGCTACCTTGTTCGAGAAAGTGAGTGGGCGTTTTGGGGAAAAGGACGAAGAGAAAAAATATGGAAACGATACAATATCTACAGACACATGTATATAGACAGAGAAAGAGGAGAAAATTGACTGAATGAAATTAATTGTTAGAGGTAATCTAATCAGATGCATGGCATGTTGCTGGTCCCTATGCTCTGCTCTCTCTCGCTTGATATCTTCTTGCTCCCTTCTCAAAATCTTCAACGAGGGTAAAAAAATTTGAGGACGAAAGCAAAAGTTAACTAACCAAAAGAATAGCTTGCCTTACTTTCTCCACTTTTTTTCTGCGTTGTGCTCACGGCCTTGCTGATCACAAAAGTTAATTCATAAATAATTCAAATTCATCATAACCACGGGTGCTTATCCAACCCTTCCTCATGACTACTCCCCTCTCCCCTTTTTTTCTCTCTTGCTCTACTACTTTCTCCAGAATTAAGCATTTTTAAGAAAAACGAGAGAGAGAGAAAAAAAATTGAGTTCTCCACTCTTGAAACTCTCGCTGTATATATATTTTTTGTCTAATTGTCATCATCACTTGCCTCTTAGCTTGTTAATCGACACAAGTTGATGGGAATAAACGAGAGGGAAATATGAAAACCCCGAAAGATTTGCAAAGCTCCCCCAGCCAACGTCTCTGGTTGGGGGACACAAAAAATTCTCCTGTTCACAACTCCGCAAGGAGAAGAAACTGACTTTATTTTTTATTCTTATTATTTGTAAATGCTCCAATTTAGACGAAACATTCTCTCTCAGAGAAAAATCCAAAGAGAAGGACAGAGGAACAACTGGTTTGGAAAAGCAGCAGAAAATGTATTATCATCTGCGCCAAGTCTCATAGGTCTATACATGCTTGTAAGTTTGTATGTCTATAAAAAAAAGTAAAAAAAAGAAAGTCAAATTTTTCTACCACGCTCTTGCATGTAAATCATTACTTTTGTCCCACTCTCTTTTTTATTATTATTATTATTATTATTAAATATTACTACTACAGAAAAAATAAATCTCCCTCTCAACTTTACCCTTTTTCCTTCTCACAGTTTAAAGAAGAAAAAACTTTCCTCTCAATCAGTTGATTCATTTACTTTCCACTTGGGTTGAAGCTCATTAAAAACCAAATATCTCTATTCATTCGAAAAAAGTGTAGGCCCAACTACCCGACGTCCTTTTTTGGATAATTTTATTTCTATAAAATTTTGCTTGAAAATGAAAACGACAAAAGGGGTGATGATGATGGTGATGATGATGATGATACCCTTCTCTTTTTCAAGTTGAATTTAAAAGTAAACCAATTCAAACCAACTGATCCGCTTGTACTTACATTCATCAACAATGAAAGGATGGACCCAAAAAAAAACAGTTGATTATACAGGAATCGGTATTATTATTACGCCAACGTCTCTGGCAAGTATAATGACAAGAAGCGTATAGAGATTTATTATTATTATTATTATTATTGCGTACAGTTGTACATCATCGCATTTCATTCTTGAATTGACTTCTCACCTGACTGCAGCTTCATAATAATAATAATAATGTAATGTTGGGCGTTCTTGTTTCTTTATTTATTCTAAAGACTTGGCGACGCGCGCGGTGTGCGTCGATGGATCAATGAATTAAATCGATTTCCTTTTTTAAAAAAAACATTTTTTTTGGCAGCATAATATCACTTTACGCTGCTATTGGAGAAAATAAGAAATACGAGTGCATTTACAGTTGGCACGGCTGAACTGGCAGCTTGATTGAATGATAGATGGGCAGTGCATCCAGCAGCAGCCACCGAAAGAGATAAAAGTTTCCATAATCCACTCGGCGATGAATATAATATGTACACACGTGTGTCAAGTATGCGTGTACTGACTACATACTTTATTTATCTTTTAAATAAATTTTTTTTTCACAGGTAAACAGAAAGACTCAATCGAATTCTAGTGTTTATTTTTTTGTGCCAAATTTCAATGCAGTTTTCTTCTTGTATTTAGTGCTAACAAAGCTGTATATATATTTGCCAGCTTTCCAGCTAAACTACCATTGGGAAAGGGCACCTTGTGTGAAGATTGTACGAAAAGGAAATGTAGGAAAAAAAGAAAGGGTAATCATGACAAACAAAGAGAAAGCATATAAACAGAAAAATAAAAAGCGTATACGCTTTTTTCTCTTTCTTTCTTCCTTTCTTCCTTTCTCCACAAATAGCCATTCCCGTGTTTTGATCATCCTCAGTAAATAATACACAGAGGGGATGTTATGGTTGGATGAGTTTCCTACTTTTTCACTTTCTTCTTCTTCTCTTCTTTTTTGCCTCTCCTTTCTT
This sequence comes from Sinhomidia bicolor, assembly GCA_027743785.1. Taxonomy (NCBI): domain Eukaryota; kingdom Metazoa; phylum Arthropoda; class Collembola; order Entomobryomorpha; family Entomobryidae; genus Sinhomidia; species Sinhomidia bicolor. The sequence continues at coordinate 18,692 of JAHZMT010000759.1, read as the reverse complement.
TTCACACTTTTTTTTCCTTTGTCACGCTTATGCACACACATTCTTACATTATCATCATAAACCCACACTACTGAGAGAGAAAAAAAACAGCACCCTTTTTTGTCGCCTGGAAAATAAAAGTATAAAAAAATGGCTTGAGAAGCTTGTTGCTGGTTTTGCAAGTGAGTGTGTGTATGTGTGTGGTCTTCCTTTTCCTTCTTCTATCTTTTACCCAGGCCAATTGTAACAAAAAAAGCTCCCTCTCAGCCAGTTTACCTAGTCTCTTTTTTCGTGTCGTTCTCTTTTGCTCTCCCTCGTTACTGTTGTGTGCTGTGCTAGCAAAAAAAGCATTTTTATGGGCATTTTCATGTTTAGGTCACACGCGCTCCCTGTGCTACTCACCAAGCTTACGGCACAAGCACAGCACCACCACCACCCAAGAAAAAAAAATAAATACACAACAGGAAAGAAACTGAGAGAGAGAGAGAGAAAGAGAGAGAAAAAGAGAAAAGTTTACATTCGCTCATTCATTTAAAAAAAACATTTTTATGGGCATTTTCATGTTTAGGTCACACGCGCTCCCTGTGCTACTCACCAAGCTTACGGCACAAGCACAGCACCACCACCACCCAAGAAAAAAAATAAATACACAACAGGAAAGAAACTGAGAGAGAGAAAAAGAGAAAAGTTTACATTCGCTCATTCATTATTCCCCAATGATAAAATGAACTCGTCTCGCCGTCTCAAGCGACCTATTTTGTTGTTTTTTTTTGCTACTGTTTCTAAATCTCGCCAAGTCTACTGCTTTGTTGAGAGAGAAAAGAGAAAGCTAGAAAAAACGCTTTAGTATATATTTTTTAAATATATTGACAGTACACAGTAACGGCAGCCGCGTTATAATCTGTGGTCTGGGGAGCCATCCAAAATGAGCAAACAGATGGAGACAAGATGGACACAGGACACGGTGGATCTTATCAAGAGAATAATACTCTCTGCTTTTGGTTACACAGTAACGGCAGCCCCGTTATAATCTGTGGTCTGGGGAGCCATCCAAAATGAGCAAACAGATGGAGACAAGATGGACACAGGACACGGTGGATCTTATCAAGAGAATAATACTCTCTGCTTTTGGCGGTGGTGGTGGTTGGCTGGCTGGCTAATAATGGCGACAAAATTTATTAGCTGAAAAAAAAACTAACTAAGCGATATATGAAGATATATCATGTGCAAGGCATATCATTATCATGCTAAGCTAAACGTTTTATTTTTACGGCTGCTATGAGAAGGTCGATGATGATAACCATAAATCCATGATAAGTGCTTGTAGGGATGTATTACCATCGCAATATGTATTGCCGTTGATAATCAAAAGAGTAACGGGAGGTGAAGTTGTTGTTGATGATGATGATAGCATGAAGCGGCGAGAGAGAGAGAAGAAACCCTTTTTTTCTTCCATTCCCCCAAACAACTCTCTCGCCTTCAAACTGAATAAGTGTGTTGGGATGTGGGAAAACAGAGAACTCTCTTTTTCTCGCAGTTAATTTCCGTTAGGGTAGCAGTGTTGGTGCAGGCAGCTGCTCGTGTGTGTGTGTATATATATATTTTTCCCTTGTTCCATCCGTCGACTTGACGCTCACAACAACAACTTGATGCATTTAATATAGTTGATGTACTCGCTGGATTAGTGTAGAGCTCCTTTTGCCAATCCTCTTATTCTTTACAGCAGCAGTTGTACACGCACACATGAAAATCCTGCCCACTTGTCCTCAATGAACATCACCAAAACTCTAGATGCTTTCTCGACAACAATGGCAACTCCCTTGAACCAGCAAGACCCCACCAACTTTCAACATTTTTGTATTACTTTGCCAGTGAAAGCATTTCAGCACTATTTCTTTCTGATGAAAATCAATGCTTTTTTTATAATTACTAATGCGTCACATGACCGACCATTGCAGCTGTTTGCAACCAACCTTGGCAAAAGAAGACATTCTTTGTTTTTTAAATAATAATAAGCAGATTATTTACCTCGCACAAAATTGACGTACGCATGCATGTACATTTTGTAAATATAACTTGCATTCAATTATAAATCAGCTCGTGACTCGGACACTGCAGCAGCAGCAGCAGCACACAGTTAGCATAGTTGTCTGTGTGACGTCATCATTTTCTCTTTCTCTCCACTTGCCTCTGTTTCTTTGGACATTGATGATGAGAGGATATTGATTAAAAATACAAGATGAAGTGACGAGCTTCTTGAGGGGATTATGTGCCGCCACCACACACTAGATCACCTTTTCTTTCTTCTTTTTTTATTATTTCGCCTTGATCCCTTGCAAAAAAATTTTTTTTTTTGGGAAAGTTAGTTTGAACAAGTAATTTATGAGTGTGTCTCTCTCCCTCCGCCACCTCATCCCATTTTATATATTTATGCTGCAGCTAAACCAACCAACCATTTCTTCATAGCGATGCACCACTCTCATCAATTTATTTATTTATTTATTTTCCCTTTTGCTCTTCCTCTCCCGAAATTTCCAAGAAGCTGACTGCTCCTCTTTTGTTTTTTTTCCGTTCCCTCTTCTCCTTTTCCTAGCTACCTACCTACCTGGGATCTTGAACCTTTTGGATGGATGGAGCGAGCGACTAAACAGTGTTGATAAATTTTGCCAAGACTAAACAAACACGTAAATAAAATATAATAATAGTAGTAGTAGTAGTAGTAGGAGAAAAGCAAGAGAAATGGGCGGAAGTAAGAAAATTAAGTAAGGAAGAGGATACACCGCTGTTTCGAGAAGAAGACGAAGAAAGAAAGAAATAAAAAAAGGAAGTGAAGCTTGTTTGATTTCTCACTCCTTCTTTCTTTCTATCTCTCCATCCATCTATGTATCCACGCGTTGTCTCTTGTCTTTGCTTTGCTTGCCTGCCAGAAAACGTCAACAAACGACCAACCAAATCTTACATTTTTTTCCGCCTTGCTTCATTGTTGATGTATTCAATAATAAGAGACTACTTCTTCTGCCTTGCTACTTCTTGTGTGTCTTTTGTGTGCACACACACCTCTCTCTCTATCACTGCAAGCTAGTCTTCCGGTGATGACGGCGGCCGTGTGTGGCGTGTGTACATTTTTTTTTGCTCAAAAACAGTTTACACAACTTTTAGCACAGCACCACCACCAGCAGCCGCCGTCGCCGCCATCAAGTTCTCAGCTGATGAAGATAAACTGCATCATCATCGTCGTGATCACTATCATTGTGTTGATTGTGCAAGGGGAAAAAATAAAAAGACAAGTCGTGTAGCCAGATGCTACGCAGAAAAAAATAATAATAAAGGAATGCTAAGGGTCAGGTTATTGTGTACACGACAACGGCAATAACTTTTTTTTTCACAAGAGAAAATAAACAGAAGGGAAGGAGAGATGTAAAAGAAACGGAGGGAAAGTAATAGCAAAAGCGTCACTGCTGCTGCTTCTTTTTTTACGACAACATTATTATTATCATCATCGTCATATATAGCCTTGTGCAGATATATAAAAAAAAGTTGAATAAGATTTTTTTTACTAGTTCAGCAACTACTTGGGTGGTCCACCCCCACAGGAGTAGTAGGAGAGCTAGAGGTTGTTGTTTTTTTTCGTAGTGTAGAAAAAATCTTGGTCGCAGTCAAAAGCATACATGTAGATACACACACATGTGTACAGAAACACTTGTTTGTTTTCTTATGAATGAAATCAATTTTTTTTATGCGGTAGTAGAAACCGTTGATTCAGCACAAGACCAAGAAAATTGTGGATGAAAATTTTTTCGAAAAAAATAATCGAAACAAAGCCAGAATATAAGCAAGTGTACATGTATGTACACTCATTTATTTTTAAAATGATGTATTATTATGCCTGGACAGTGAACAATGACTAGAGGAACAAGAAAACATTGACCACGGCGGCATCAAAAAAAATATACATACCTTGGGGCATTGTGATTCTAACACAACCAGTTTCTACTTCTCGGACGACTACCATCAGCAACTTTGCATGTGTATAGCTTGTACCGCATAAAACATAAAATTAATCGGGGCATCTTACTATTATTATTATTATTATTGGCGTGAATAAAATATTAGTTGTGTGTGTGCATTTTTACTACCTGCACAACTTTAAGAAAGGTAGGGAGAGTGAAAGAGGAACGAGTGGAGACGTGCAACAAACTACTCGTAAGTTTTGCTGCACTCATTCCCCTTCGCCCATATTCCCATCATCATCATCCTCCTCCTCCTCTCTTGTGCATACACTAATCCAGTTCCATCAGCATAAATGTATAAGCAGAGATGCATGTGTAGGGCCTATAATAATGATGATATTAAATTATTATTATGCACTGTTGATTTCTAAAGTTGAAGTCAAGTGGTTGCTGTTCCGAATATATGTTTGCCAAGACAACGTCGAGCTCAAGAAGCTGGCCCTATTTTTTTATCTCTTGATTATCCTTCATTTTTCAATGTTCCCTTTGCTCCCTTTCCCCCCCCCCCTCCCTCTCTCTCTCTCTCTCTCCGTCATCATTTAGCTTTAAACCAAAGTATTGGAGAAAATGAGCATTTCGCAGAGAAGCTGAAACTCCCAGGTGTACTGGAAAAACACCACGTCATTTGCCCTCTCTTCTGCTCTATCTACACGCCATCATCATCAATTTATTCCATTTTCTGCCACACTTGTCAATGCCTTAAACATTTTTTTTGCTCTCTCTCTCTCTCTCTCTTCTTCTGATATTATTATTATTTATGCCCACAAGGTTCGCTCATCTTACTAAAAAAAACGTGAGAAGTTGAAGTCAGTGAAATGTAACTCAACAGAGAAGGAAAATGCCCAATCACTAACATCGTCATTTCAAATAATTTATTTTGTAGCCCCAGCCACTATTTTGCTCTGCCCTGCTGCACACACGAGAGTATTATTTTTTCACTGGAAAAAAATAAGGGAAAATAAAAAAAAAAGTTTTCATTTTCGTTGAATGCCATTTACTTCTGCTACTACTACTGCCACTTGTCTGTCTCTTTGCGTAAGTAATGCTGGAAAAAAATATAAAATCTTGTTAGCGTAGTGATCTGTACTGGTGATTGCATTTTTTTAAAATTATGTAAAGCAGATAGATGGTCCTTGGCAGGAAATTGTTTTGATGAGAAGGAGGAAAAAAAAAGATTGAAAGCCTACAGAAAGATACATCAAAGATCATTTCATCCCGACAGGCTTCCAAAAAAAAAGTCAGGAGGAGAAAAAGATGTGCGCTTACTAAAGCGTTCTTAAAGTAATAAAAAATAATATCTGGTATTTTGCCCGTTTTTTTTTGATTCTCCCTATTTATTTAAATTACAAGCATACGATCCTTTTTAAACACGCTAGAGCATTATATGCCATATGCCTACCAATTTTCATTATTCCTCTTAATTTATTCACTGGAGGCACTCCCTGACATTTTCATTTTTTTTTTGAAAAAAAAAAAAAAATTGGGGCATAACGATCCTCCCCAATTTTTTTTTCATTTTTACTTACGCGACTCTCTTTAAACCAGCAAATGGTACGTAGTGAGAAAAGGGAAAAATAGAAAGATGATTTAATAACAAAAATCAAATTCTACGCATGGAAAATAGGAAAAAGCATTTTGGAAATGTTGTATTTTTTTCTCTCGGTACGTTTATTGCTTTCAAGAGAACGCCTACTTCGTCATCTTCTTCGCACGCCATCCACCATCACCGCCGCCGCTGCCGCTACCAGCAGGGTAGCCCTTGTCTCTTTTTTTCTACTTTCACTTGCTCTCTTCAAAAGTCTATTCATTTCATCCCGAGATATGTAGCAGCACTCGTTGTGACTGTGTGAGCCACACTCTTGTCCTCTTTTATCTAACATCCAACTTGTTTTATCATTATTTATTTAAAAGTTACAAGCACAAAAAACCAACAAACACAAACATATGCTTTCTTTCTTCCTTTATATTTTTTTGGGGAGAAAGAGAACTCATCTTCTTCTTTATCATCATCATCATCATCATCATCACATTACCGCCGTCGACCAGTTACTTTTTCTTTTCTTTCCGAAAAATAAAACGAAATAAAAAAGTTTTTTTTCTTCTTCTTCTTCCTCCTCTTTTCTCCATGTCGCTCCACTCCTTGACTTTTATTTTGTAACCCTTCATTACGTCCAATGAGTTTATGAGGTTTTGACGTATAGCTTTCTTATGGACACGTTAACTAGCCAGCTTTTAGAGTACCTATGTGCGTACATGTACTTGTCAAAAAGAATAACTTTTTTGCAGCGACAATGATGATGATGATGATGAGAGAGACGACAGGAGTAGCAGCAGTTGTTACAATTTTTTTATCTTTTTTCTCTCCTCCCGTTTCTCTTTCAACTTTTTTTCCTCCCTAAAGCAACGAGCAAAAAAGATGCGTTACGGTGGCAGTGTGACCAATGAAGCAAAAGTGGAGAGAAGAAGCTTTAGAAAACCACAACTGGATTTTTTTAGAGGGTGACGTGGGGTTGTTGTGTAATGGCATCAGTGGAACAAGTAAAAAGTGTGACCTTTTCTAAAAGAGAGAGAGAGAGAGAAGAAGAAGAAAATGGACATAAAGAGGAAATGGAAAGGATTCGATGGCCTTGTTTTCTGGCTTGCTGCTATAAATATACCTATACGCTTTCACTCTAGTAGGCTNGTAAAAAGTGTGACCTTTTCTAAAAGAGAGAGAGAGAGAGAGAAGAAGAAGAAAATGGACATAAAGAGGAAATGGAAAGGATTCGATGGCCTTGTTTTCTGGCTTGCTGCTATAAATATACCTATACGCTTTCACTCTAGTAGGCTTGTAAAAGCTTTAACAACAATATGTTTCTCGACTTTCTGAAAAAAAACCACCAAGAAAAAAAAATTTGCTTCATTTTCTTCTACATGGTCGCCATCAGCGGGCTATTTAAGCTTTCTGTGAAAATGAAGATGATGAGAATGATGATAATGGTAAGTAGGAGCAATTTTTATTTGTATTTTGCAAAAAATAATGCTTCATGTCAGCTTTCTCGCTACGGCTGTATGTGTATGTGTAGGCAAAAAGCCCACGGTGTCGGTGGTGATGATGATGATGATGACCAGTAGATAGATTTTTATGAAGTTTTTAGGGTCGTGACAGCATCTTAAAAAAGGAGAGAGTTTGTGTGTTGGCCTTTTAGGAGCGGCGATGTTGGTGGTAGTTTAATGATGGAAAAGAGGGGGAGAGTTGCGAGAGAAAGAAGAGAGAAAACGTGTCAAATCATGATAATGACAGCGGAGAAGAAGGGACGAGGACGGCAGGAAGGAAGGAAGAAAGGATGGAGAGGAAAGGCGAGAAGAAGAAGAAGAACGTGTGTGCGTTTGAGGAGCATGCACAAAGCACATTATTCCAGAGAGCAGCCTCTGATATATATTGTATCCATGTTTGGTGCAATAAAAAAAGGGAATGATGATGAGAAGACGAGAGCGGAGAGGCAGTTGAGGAGCAAGATAAAAGGAGCAGCAGCACGACTGCTCGCTCGGTATGCATACAAGATGAAAATTTTAAATCGGATGTGTGAATGTGTGTGTGTGCAAAGGAAGAGTCAGGTAAGAAGAGAGAGAGAGAGAGTGACTTGCCAGTAGTTTTTTTTAGTATGCTACTAGAACAAGGTAATGATATGCGTAACAGGTAGAGAGAAGGAAAATAAAATAATGTGGATTTTCGGCTTCTTTCTTTGCTCTCTCTATATGATTGCTATTGTAGCACGTCTTGGCGGAATGTGACGTGGGTGAGGTGATAGAAAAAATAATAAATACAATTTTATTTTGAATTACCTGTGGCGTCGTGGATGACTTGAAATGAAGGGTGTCATACAGCTCGAGGGTGTGTACCGAGTGATTCTTTAGCTTCAGGGGTCGCTTGGGTGGAGCAGAGTCGTTCAGCTTGAAAGCGGAGAAAGTGGCAGAGTGTTTCCGTTGAGGGGTTGGCTCGACGACGAGGGGCTTGGCAGAGCATTGTTGCTGCTGACTTTGCTGCTGCTGCTGCTGTTGTTGGTCAGCAGTGGGAGCCGTTTGGATTTGAACTTGAGGGACGCCAGCGGAAGAATTAGCCTCGGTGCTGCTCCTGTTGTTCATGGAGGTGCAGTTGTTGGTTGTCATGCTGGCGATGCTCGATGGTACCGGAGCGGTGGTGGTTGGGGTGGTTGGTTGTTTGGCTGGTGTGGTGTATCCCGCTGTTGCTGCTGAAGCCGTGTTCGCTTGACCCCATGTGGACGCCGACAACTGCTGTGTGGTTGTCGGCGAGGATGATGAAGACGGGGAAGGAGCGGGAGGAACACCTGAGCCTTGAACTTGGCCCAGGGTCAATCCTGGAATGGAGTTCAATACCTTCTCCACTTTGCTGTTTAGTTTTAGATGATTGCCACCAGCAGTTTTGTTCGCTGTGGGTGACGATGATGCGTCTTTATGATTTCTCAGTGAGGAGGCGTAAGAGCTAAGGGATGAGGCCCTTGTTCTCAGCCCAGCTTCGGAAGAGTCTTTTTGAGAGTTTGCAGGAGTGCTTGAGGAAGCAGCTGTTGCCGCTGCACACGCAGCGGATGACAGTGATGAGCTTGCCGAGACGAAGGAACTACTGAAAAAACTACCCAGTCCCGACGCAGTAGGGAAGCCACCACCTGACGAGAAACAAGTTCTGGAAGAAGAACTCTTTGCCCCTCCAGCACCGCCACTGGCATTACTGCCACCAGCCGCACCACCAGCACCACCAGTCGCTCCTCCACCTCCAGTAATTGAAAAGCCAGATGAGCCAAAGCTGGAGCCAGCTGCACCGCTCAGTGCACTAAACAGCGAACTAATCGAGCTGTGATTACTTGTTGCAGGCTTTATATTCTCTTGCGGAAGCTTCTTCTCCGTCTCCCGGTGGAAACCCGACTGGGATTCATGTGCTCGCTGCTGCTGTGGCTGTGGCTGCTGCGGCTGCTGCTGCTCCTCGTACTGGGCTGATAGTCGACGCTGTTGCTGCTGCTGCTGCTGAAGCATGGACTGATGGCCTCCACTGGAACCCATGCTCGTCGTTGACGTTGTCATCCTGCCAGTCTTTTTCGGGGAATGTCCAACAGAGCTACTGCCACTTCTAATGCTGTTCGATCCCCCTCCTTCACCTCTCCTTCTCAGTCCGGCCTCTCCACCACCACCACCAGGTAGAAATCTATCACCTTCATTATCACTACTCCTTCTTATGTTTCTTCTCCCACCGCCGCCGCCGCCGACACCACCACTAATAGCACTTTCAATACTCCCAATCAGTCGCTCATGGAAACTATTGATGGCACTACCACCACCACCACTATTACTACCACTGCGGTTACCACTGCTCATCTTGGACGTACCAGCAGCTACTTGCTCTCTATTATTCATAGCAGTTCTACTCGCATTTGTATTGTTATGACCATGCTTGATCGACCATTGCAACGGCGATGAACCGTCACTCCTATCATCGTCATCATCACCACCATGTTCACTACTAAATGCAGAACTAGTAGCAGCAGCAACGCTAATACAAGCTACGTTAGTGCTACCTCCACCACCGCTACTATTCCTGAGTCTGTTATTGATAACACCACCACCACCACCACTACAACTAGTTGTTGTTGTAGATGTAATCCTAGTTCCCACAGTGTTTCCGTCCTTCTCCTCGCTATTTCCTTTGTCTCTCATACCAACCAATCAAGCGGTACGAGAGCGGAGAAACCGGGCTATATTCCCGTTCTTCCCTCTCTCCCAGTCATGGTGACGGGGGGCAACGACAATGAGAGTTCTCTGCTTCTCCTTATTCTTATCTTCCTTTCACTCTCCGATATTTTCTCTCTCTCTTTCTCTCAATAGTCTCAATACACTCTTTTCCTCAGTCAGTCAAGCGACTCAGTTTGCTGGGGCTTTCGTTGCGAGTGAGAGTGACACAGGTGTGGGCAGAGACTTGGCTAAGTAGTGTTATGACTATTATTACCAGATATGGTACAGTGCCCACTTTCAGTGAGGGACCTGGTGTCATGCTCGCAGTGTCGTGTCGATCTGCCCCATTCCGCTGAAACTACAACTATTTCTTGTTATGATGACGATGATGGCGAGCACTATTGGCAAGATGGCATTTCAAAACACCACTCTCATTCCTTCATATTATTTTATACTCTTTGATGATGACGATGACAATACACTGAAATGTTTCTAGTGTTTTTTTTCCTCTCTCTCTCTCTCTTTATATATTTTTCAGTTTTGCATGCAAACTACAGCACTCTGTCTGAGAAAGTCAACTTTTTTCTGGGACTATGTGGCGGACGCTGTGCAATGTATGCTTGTGTGCGTGAGTGTGCAGGGCAAGTGGGGAGAGTTTTGGGCTGCATGTAATGCGGTGGGTGAAGTGAAGGAGAGCGCAATGAGCAGAAGACGTAAATAAGTGTTGGAATGAGAATGACGGTGGTGTGTGGATTGGAGAATGTGTTGTTGGTGGCAAAGTAGTAGTTTGCTGACTGAAAGAGAAGGAGAATGTGTGCCGCTGTGGTAGTGGTATGTAGTAGCCCCACCACCAAGAAAAAAAAGACACGAACACCACCACTTTTTTTCCTGACTATTTGACTCACTCATTCACTCTCGCTCAGTCAGTCACTCTTGCTCCTCTTCTGCCAACAGCATCAGCAGCAGCAATAAGCAAGCAAGCAAGCCAGCCAGCAGCAGCACGAGAAGAAGACGAAGAAGAAGAGAAACAAGATAGCAAGGGGAATGTCACAATTTCAGCAAGAAGATTCCTCCACTTTCACCAGATAACTTGGTTTACCTACATGCATGCATGCAGGCTGCTGCTGCTGCTGCTGGGGACAAACGTGAGTACGAAGAGCAAGCAAACAGCGACACACACACACACACGCAGCGCACATTCTACATAAAAAGCAGAGAGCATATATGCTAGTCTCATTGTCGTTGCGGGTAACAAGAAAAGGAAAGACACCCTTCTTCCACTCTGCTTTCTCTCTCTCTCTCTCTCTCTGCCTTTCACAGAATAAAAATGTAATAATATTAATATCATGTGGAATAGCAAGTACGGCGAATAAGCTCACGGCAACTTTTTGTGTGTCCAAGCAAAAAGCCAGAGGAAATACTAGACACACATTATGTCGCTTTAAGCAGCAGCAGCAGAAGCGGGGCAAGATATGCTAAGAAGATAATACAGCATTCCAAAACACTACAGAGAAAGTACGCCTTTCTCTCTTTCTTTCTTTCTTACTCATGATGCTTACTTGCTTGCTTGCTACTTGGTTGCTGCTGCTGCTGCTGCTGTGGTGATCATCCCAAAGGAAGATGGCCATACAAGCCAGCAACATTCCACATACGTGCAAGAGAATCCTTACAAGAAGAAGAAGAAAGGTACTCTGCCGCCTACTTGGTTTGGCGATGGAAGAGAAAGTGGGGAAAATAAATAGTGGAGGATATAATAGCAGCAGTGGTAGCTATCTTTCTCTTCTGCTTTTCCTCTACTCCCATCACCTTACCAACTACTTACCCACTTTTCTCCTCTTTCCCTACTTTATCTACTCCGATTAAAAGTAGCGAGAGAGAGAGAGAGAGAGAGAGAGAAAGAGAGAATCAGAACTTGACCTCCTCTCACACTCGCCGATGCTCTTGAAGACTTTGTTAGAAATCACCATACTGTTTAATAACAATATTTTATAAATATTACATACCTTGTCACCTTTCCCGCTCTGCTTCTTGCTTTCAACAAGATCCTCCAAATATCAGCAGCAGCAGCAGTACTAATAGCAGCAGGTTTTCCAACGATTATTATTATGTAAGTTGGCATAGCATTCTCCTTCTCTTTTTCTCCCATTGAACATTTCTACTCGCTCACCACTACCAACACACAATGCCACAATCTTTTGTCCAGCAGCAGCAGCAGCAAGTGAAATCATCCAAGATTTGTTCAAACTTTCACTTGTTCTCTTTCCATTTTTCCTTTGCTACACTTTTCTTTCCTCTATTTTTTTTCTACGAAATTCCACATTTTTTTTCAGTAGCAAATAAAATAAATCTCGTGTTTGCTACCCCTTTTGTTCCTTTCGCAATAATCATTATCATCATTATCACCTTATATTCATTCCTCTGCTGCTGGAGTATGAAAAAAAAACGTTGAGAGTAAATAATGCTTTCAAAGAGGCATATTCTCCGCCATTCTTCTTATTCTTTTTTCACCAGCTTTTCTCTTTTTTTTGCCATTTTAACTTTTTGGCTGGACTACTGTAGTTTCCCCTTGTCGTTTTATATATTTATTTATATTTTATTTTTCACTCTCCGCCCCTGCCCCACTCCCTTCAAAAAATTCTTCCTCTCTGGTTGCCACATATTATTTATTTTTTTCAACATTCCACTGCTCACTTGTTGTTGTCCATAAATACCTTGAAGAGTGTAGAGTCGTTTTCTGTTGAGCACTTGGATATTTACCACTAAATAAAATAAGTTGCTGTCTCAAACAAATGAGTTCCAGCTTTAAGTTTTTGTTTTATTTTATTTTCTGCTTTCTTCTTAAATAACGTTAGTTGCTTTTAAAACTGCGGTAATGGCTGTGCACAACAACAACAACAAGAAAATAATATATAGTTGTTGAAAAGGAGGCTGACTGGCTTGCTTGCCTTGTGAAAGAAGACATTCATTTGTCTGAACAAAAAAAATGTACATTTTTTTGAGTGGTGGTGGGAGTTCTCATTTTTTTACCGGGATAGTAAATAAATAAACAAGTATACAATAAAGTTTTCAGAAAGGTGCTTATATACTTGCTGTTGTTGTCTTTTTTTTGCTCAAGCACACATTTTTTTTTTGTTTTTACGGATTACCCAACAAGAAAAAAGAACAAGTTAGCTTTGTCTTGTTAGCTTGAGTTTGTGGCCAAGAAGAAGAAGAAGAAGAGAGAACATTTTTGAATCTAGCAAAGTTTGACAAATGCACATGTTTTTTACACGCAGACAGAGTAGAAGAAAAAAAAATTCATGGCTGGTGGTTTTCTTCCAGGTTTTTGTCGACTTAAAAAAACACTAAATTTTATGGCCGGCGATAATGATGATGATGATGACGCAATAGTGTTCTCATGTAATACTAACTATTAAAAGAAAATAGATTACGTTGCTTTGGTATGCGCCCCCTCTCTCTCTCTCTCTCTCTTTCATATTTTTTTTTCAAAAGACAGAAATTCTTTTGCTGAGAAAATAAACTTTGAACATTTTACTACTACAACAAGTTAGTTAGTTGCCAGACTAATTTTGTTTTTTTCACAATGAGAATGTTAAAGAAAGCATGGCATAGCACACTGTTGCTACACACTTTTTTCTTTCACTTTCAAGAAAAATCTTTTCTTTTTTTTAAAAAAAAAAGGCGATGCTTTCGGTGGCTATGACAATACTGTTGACCAACAGATACAACTAAAGCTGGTCTGCACACATTTACTGTTATTTTTTGAATCCATGTTACAACAACCCTGTGTCCGGATAACGTTGTGGATAAGCATGTGGATAACGTTGAGAAATATTTTTTTTTAAATTAACGAATAAAATCTTGCTCGCCAATAGGGTATATATTTAAGTATACTGTGCCCACCAACAAATTCTCCGATGGCAAGCAAGCAAACACAAAATGAACAAAGCCGTTTGTTCATTCACTTTTTTAAAGCTGAATCGTAAATGGTAATTCTGGCAACATTGACGTTCCGCCGAAAAGTCCGCATGGCCCCTTCTGGATTGAGTCAGCCAGTCTGTGCGGTTTGAAAAGACCATCAAGTCTACTTGTACTACACAGTAGTCCATTTGCTCTCTTCTTCTCGGGTATGCTCTTTGCAAAAAAAAATGTTTTTAAAAACCGTAAAATGTGCTTATTAGACAGGCTGTACTGCCGATACGAATTCACAAGACAACGACCCTGTGTGCGTACGTACTTCCTAACTTACTTATTTATTTTTTTATTCTTCTGCCGAACACATAAACTGTATAAAACTATTGAATAAAATATCGAGCAATCTCAACTTGATAATCAAGGAAATAATAATAATAATATGCACGATATACCGATAAGCAAATCCACACACAACAAATTCTTTTCAAAGAGAAAAGTACTTGAAAACTTGCCTCGTCCAAATAAATAAATGCACTCTGCTCGTCCTTTACGCGCAGTTCGTAACTGGTCAAGTAGCCTGTGGCAGAAAGGATGTTGGAGATTTTTTGGCAAAGAAAAAAAAAGACTTTTGAAGAGGGTTTTTTTAAATACTCACAAGACACAAGCAAACTGTTGCGTTATACCAATTTTTGTTTCAATAATAATCCATAAAACAAAACAAAATATGTTCAAGTTCAGAATACAGAAAAGTATGCGTATTTTAGTACTTTTGCTTTAAAAAAGCAAGGGAAATTCGTAGGGAAATACTTTCAAGTTTCCCCAGTGGTAGGACACACACACACACGCAATATTTTGCCTTTACAGCTGCTCCTGCTTGCAGCTCCCTTAAAACATTTTTTTTTCTCGCTGGATTGGTACAATGGCATGCCTGTTCTTTTTTTGTTTTTATATGAAATGGCAGTAGTGGTGCAGTTGTTCTCTGTATTTTTTTTAGCTATACAATTAGTATCAGAAATAGCGCATTATGTAGCATGGTTTGGTAGTAATATATTTATAGTCTTCATACAATTTCCGAGTCAGTGCTCAAGACGAATTTTTTTTAAATATGCTTTTCTCAGCGTGTCCAAAATACTCACCGTCGCGATCATCATCAGCGCAGAACAAGAGCACACACATCAACGTGAGCAGCAGCAGCAGCAGCAGCAAAAAAAGACATGATAAATAATAATAATGGCAACAATAAATTTTCAATCCTTCTTGTTTGCTGCTGCTTCTACTTCTGCTGCTCCTGCCTCTTGTCTGTCCTACTGACTGGAAGAAAGGCATTGTTGATGGTTTTCTGATTTGAGAAGAGCACTTAAAATACACCAGCCAAGCCTCTTGTTCCAGTAGATTATTTCCGCTTTTCCTGGCTCTCCTCTCCTCTCGTTGTGCCCGAAAAGCACAACTCTGCTGAAAACAACTGGGAAGCGCCCTGCGTTCCCTCTGTGGCTTAGGCACACATCCACTATTTAAAAACGGGAGGGGGGAATAAAAAAAGCAAAAAAAAAGGAGAAGGAAGAATACAAAACCGATTACAAGTCAGTTGTTCTGCTGCCTTTAGGAATTTTTTTTTCATCATTTCAAAAAAACTACATAATAATAATAATAAGTAGATTTTATAAGTAAAAGTACATCATCATCAGACAGAGAGAGAGGCAGAAGGAGTGAAAATTGTGTTTATTCAATTCTCCAACAGTCACTTGTTCTCTTGCCTCTTTCTTGAAAACAAAATCAATAGCATAAAGAGTGAGCGAGCAAAAAAAATAAGTATGATAAGTTTTGAGTGATCAAAACTTACTTGAGCAGTGTACGTGCCAACTAGAAAACTATACACTTGTTCTTCTTCTCTCGGGTGGAGACCGCTCTCTATACACATAAAACTATCTAATAGATTATATGTGCATAATATGTAACGTACTTTATTATTATTATATTTAAGGAAAAAATATTTAAGGACTTTTTTGTCCATACGCTCAATTCATTCATTGTCATTGTTCAGGTACAAAGGCGAGAAGAAGGTGAAGTGCGAGGGAAAATGATAACTGTAAAAAAGTAGAGAGCATAATGGGAAAAAAGTAAAGTAAATTGTGTGTTGTTGTGTGTGCACACACAATTTAATTTTTTTTACACACACACACACAACTTTGGAAAGTATATCAAGCGCCTTGTATTTTTAGACAGAGTATCTGTGATAAAAATTAATTAAAATTAGATTTCAAGTTATTTGAAGAAAAAAAAAGTAATTTTCGTCATTGATTGTCATTTTGTTTCTCTCTCTGTTTTTTTTCTTATTTATTTATTTATTCTATACAATTCGGAATGAAGTTGATGGAGCATGTTTTTGTAAAAAAAAGAAGAGAGAGAGAGAACACTCTGTTTAAAATGAAAAAAATATAATAATATAAGCTACAATAGAAGCAGAGCAGAGCGGTGTGGTGTGGTGCTAACAACAACAAATTTGGTTGACTCTGTTGTATTTCAAGAAATCTCTTTATAATGGCATTCCAACCAGGGTGGTAGTAGTAATAATAATAATAATAATAATAATTAGTAGTGCGCACAATGTATTTTTTTCGGAATAGATCTTTATAATCTAAAAAAACTAGTAAGCAAGCAAATAACTGTGTTCATTTTGAGTTTACTATAGCCAAACTCCATTTCCGCTGCTGTTATTGGTAGCAGCTTGCTGCTGCTGCTGCTGCTGCTACTGCTACTGCTGTGGTTGTTGGATGAATGGATGAGGAAAATGATGGTTTATTTCCTGTCTATTATTATTCCAATCGCATTCATCAGAAAAGAAGCAAACAGTTTCAGATTGAAGATGAAGTCGTTTCGGAGAAAATAAAAAGAAAGAAAGAGAGAACGAGAAAAAAAAAACGTTTTAGCTTTTACTCTGTCGCATTCAAGAAATAGATTGTTGCTTACGGTTTTCACTATTATTATTATTATTATTATTATTGTGCTTTTAGCTTAGTTATGTTGGTGCTGGTGCTGGCTGCTAAAACTAATGTGGATAGAACGTACACGACAGGATATTGATGATGTCATTTCACATTGTGATTCTGCCGTTTTCAATTTACTCGTGACTAATAATGTTTGAATTTCGTTTGCCAAAAACGTTTTTAAAAAATTGTCTCTGACCGAGATGGATCGACACAAGTTTGAGTCTGGTCCTTGTGTACAGCAGCAGCAGCAGCAGTGCTACTGGGACTTTACAGCATTTATTCTCATTATTAGTAATAATATTGTTGCGTATTTACTTTTTTAATGGATGAACACTATCTTTGGAAAGCCTTTCTCCGTAGAGAAACGTATACACGTTGTCTATATATGCTAATGTTTGTAAGTTGGCTGGCAACCGGATGAAACATATGGCAAAAGGAGAAAGGACACAGATGGACAAGCAGACTGGACCCTGCACCACGTCCATGCTACTTATTCATATCTAATTTTTTTATAGTAAAATGAACACGGAAAGTAGGTAGGTATATTGAGTCATCTTCATTCAAATTCATTGTTAGCGTGTTATTGACTGCCATCATCACTAGAAGAAACGATCAATCCAATAAAAATCTGCATGCCATGTCAATTTCTCCAGCAATCCTTAACGTCACTTTCAAAGTGAAAAGTAACGGAAAAGACAGCAGCAGAGAGGCAGCACAGGGTCGTCATTCTTTTATTTTTCTAGAGAGCATGTACATATGTAAGTTGTTTGTTTAAAAACGAATAAAACTTTATTCCTTCTGCTAGTAGAAAAGGTTATATTAGCAAGCTGATAAGCTGTTTGTTAGAATGGCTAATCTGAAAATAAAATTGTGTACAAATATTGCATAATATTATTATTATTATAGGTTCTGTTTGTCAGGGCACCACTCTATTTGGGTCAATCTCACCATTTTCTGTACACAACAACACCCAAAAAAATCCCCAATCATTATTATTACTGATTATATTATAGGTGGTTGCATGACTTGTTCAAGAGAAAAGTTTTTTTTAAAGAAACACCACAAAACCTGCTGCTGTCTCCACCATTCTGTGTCTGTGTGTTCAATTCATCTCTCTCTCTCTCTTCAAAACATGCCTATGTATTTTTCTTCAAGCCAAAAATGAGATATCATCATCATCATCGTACATGCATTTATATGTTGTCTTCATTTCATTTATATTTGTAGAGACACCTACTTGCAATGCAGAACACACTGCTGCTGCTGCTGCTGCTCCTCTTGTTATTATCTTATATTCTCTCTTGGACGGACTTGTTCTTCTTACCGATAACAGCACTGCCAGCTACTACATAACATATTTATGTAATCCTTCGAATTATTATTATTATTATTAAATAATCTATTATCTGTTCCCTCTCCTCTGCACACACACTCACTCACTCACACAAGAGAGACGAGAGAGAGAGAGACGGACTCTTTCATTTGATTGCATTTCATTTTATCATCATCATAATTTTATTTATCCACATCAACTTCTTCTTCAGCTGCCCTGCTCATCATCAATCCATCTTTTCTCTCTCTCTCTCTCTCTCGTCGACCCATTCCTTTTTTTCTAGAGAGAAACAAACACTCACAGAAAGCAGCACACACACACACACACGAGAAGAGATGTTCTACTAGGTTGTTCGTTCAATTTCCTCACTTTTTTTCTCCTTCTTCTTCTTCTTCGCTACATCATCATAATTCTAATCTTTTTTTTACTTGTGATGTTTTTATTTTTATATTTGCTATTTTCCTTCTTCTCTTGCACCAGCTATATAACAACTGATTTTGATTGATTTAGATCCTCCTGCTAACCAAACCATCACCGCTACCGCTACCACCACCACCACAACAGATGTAATAATAAAAACTGAGACAAGTCCTTACAAATCCTGTTAAGTGCATAGTAATGTGTGTCTCTTGTACATGTTACATGCATAATAAATAAACAAACACCTTATCTTTATCTCTCTCCTTGTACATTAAGACATACACCATTATTAACGCATAGCGTTTAATAGTTTTGCTTAGCCCTCCC
>JAHZMT010000758.1:0-14888 GCA_027743785.1 Sinhomidia bicolor | reverse complement strand
TGCGTCAAGTATTGTGTTTGCGAGTGTGGAAAATGTTCAATTCAAAAGTCATGAAAGAATTTTAGTTTTGAATTTGCAAAAATAGTTCAATTTTGACGCAAACTAAAATGCAAGGAAGATGGTTATTTATGCTAATTGCACATTCCAAAAATTACTTATATGAAAAAAATTAAAACCAGTTATTTAGTACAATTAAATTTTTGAAGCATAATCAAATTTCAAATGTCCTTTCACGATATAACAGACTCGAGTATAGAATTACATACTATTACCTACATTGACTACCATTGTGTTGTAATTTACTTAATTGTGTTAAATTTCAGAAAATATCAAATTTTCTAAATAGAAAAAAACAAAATGTGTAGAATTAACGCACTTATGTAATACGCATTTAACAGTATATTGTGTTTTGCTTCATACGACTACATATTCTAGGTCACATTGTTATACAGCTATGCAAAGTTATTATTTTAAATATTTTTAAATTGCAGGAAACATTTTTTAAAAAAGTATTTTGCAAGCCTTTATGATTGAGCCAAAACCTTCAAAATAAGTAGGCATTTAAAGTATATTAAGCTATTTGTAAGCTTTATTAAACTCATTTGGTTAGTTGTTTTCCAAATGTAATTTTTGATAATGCCAAAACAGTATATTAACTTATAAATATATAATGAACATAGGTAATTACATTTATCAATTCAACTCGACCATTTGGTAATATAACAACTTGGTGTAACCTTCGATGAAAATTTTAAGTAGGAAAAAATTAAGTGTATTTAAGAAAAACTGTTTATAGCAAAATTTTACAGGATTTAAAAGAGTACTTTCTAAGAAAAATTCAAGTGTTTATATTTATAGACTCAATAACAGTTTTACATGCTAGGTATGGGCATATTATATGGCATAGGAAAAACAATAAAAATATTTTGTGTAGCCAATACAACATTGAAATAAGCTGCTAGATCTGTGTTAAACGAACAAAATACGAGTACCTGTTACAAACGAAATAATGAAATGCAGCGAATTAGGTTACTATTTTGCTGAATATTTTTGTATAATTTTTTAAACTTTTTGTTTTTACAATATCAATGTACAAGCTAATTATTAATTACATAATATGTAACTCTCTCCATACATTTCCTTGAATTTTATTGGAAAAGCTACAAGTTTACATGGATTAACTTGTCTGAAACCTTTATGCAAATAAGTTGAATCACTTATCAGTCATCACCAATTAAATAAAGCCTTTGGCAACTAGTTGTTAGAAGAACAAGCTTCCGCATGTGTGTATTGTATCAATACCCTAGTATGAAAAATTTGAAATTTTTGATTGTGTAGACTTTACGTAAACCGACTTGTTACCTAAAGATGCATTGTGAAGTACAAAACTTATTTTTTCAGACTGTATATGGAGTAATGATCTTATATGTTGCACTTATACGAAGAAATCCATTTTATAATAAACTATAAGTTATTCTACCTGATAATTCTAAAAATGAATCTGCATCGTTCCTTTCCGAAAAGTACCAGATAAATATTGCTGTTTAATTTGCACGGTGATGACGTTGAATTGTAATAAAAGTTTACACTTTTGCTTTGTATCCACGTGTTTTTGTATTGCGTGGTGACGGAAAACAATTTTAAAAGTAATTCAATTTTAAAATACTTATTAAGGTGTACGATAGTACATCCTTTCTAAGATCCTCATGTGCGTCTGTTTGTGAGCAATTTTTGTCCGGCCGGCCGTCCGTCACCATTTTTTCTCGAAAACCAAAGGAAATTTTCGAATAGTGTTTTCGCCAAACGGTCCATGCAACAAAGCCTATTGAATTTCAGACCTCCACGTCAACGATATCCGTTAATGACCGTTACGATTTCGGATTTTCAACAAACAGGTATATACGTGTGATACATGTTTTTTGTGTATTTTTTGACCAAACAACTGAATCCGACCTGTGAATTTGAAAATTCTTAACGGTTTGCCAGAAAATGGTGGTTTAAAATAATTGAAATATCTACAGAACTACAAAGAGCTATTCAGAACTATTAACTAGAGCTATAGAACTATTCAAACACCGAAGGTTATTGAATTTCAATCGTCAATTTTAACGACAACCGATATTGACCTTCAAGATTTCGATTTTTTAACATACAAGTATACACAAGTGATACATGTTTTTAGTGTCATTTTCGACTAAACAACTGAATCCGAGCTCTGAATTTGAAAATTCTTAACGGTTTGCTAGATATTGGCGGTCTTTTCAAAATTTTGAAATATCGACAGAACTACGAGAAATTTTCAACTTCTATTTTCATTAAAAAAGAAATAAATTGCCAGAAGGTCTTTCCAATATTTTCATATAATATTATAACTATCGTACACCTTACGCACAGCGTTTACAACGGCTTATTTATTTAAAGTACCTAACATCAAATTCTTTCCCCCCATATAGTCATCATATAAGAATATGTAACCATTGTAAATGTTTCAGGAATTATTTGTTAAAACATTTTTTCGGGTTTGTTTAACATAATACTTTATAGTATTCTGCAGCTAGGTACCTGTCCATAAAAATGTTGGAAAGCTTTTTTATTTAACTTAATTTTACATAAAACCAATTTATTGACGTCACTACCTGATAAAGAAACCCAAACGAAAAAAACTTTCTTGTTTTTTAAAATGAAAATGGCTGTTTAAAAATTTATTATAATATAATGTTATTTTCGTAACCTGAAATTTTGACATTAAATTAAATTTGCAATACTATTTAACTTTCTATATAAGCGTCAATGCCATAGTTTCCATTCTAAGAATTTAATCCATACTAAACTTAAAAACTCAGAATTTGCCCACGGAAAGACAGAGTATTAAAATGAAAAGGTTTATAATCAATACATAAGCATCAAAACTTTTATTTATATACATGTGGCCGTATTTAACATTTTTAGCAACTTAAGCACACACAGACATGTACAGGCAAACTTTTTAATTTATTTCAACATTTCAAACTCAATTTGTGCATTAGCAAACGTTTACTCGACGAAACAATTTATTACCTTACTGACTAGAAAATAGTTTATATCTGTGCTAGCTTGAAATAAAAAAACTATAATATCTTAAAATACGAAACTGCACCTTTGCACCTGTTAATTAGTAAATATACTCAAACAAACCCAACAAAGAAAATTTCCCTTAGAATTAACTCAAAAATTCCTGCTTATAAAAGTACGCGACAATATTTAATTTATTGACAATTTTTTTCACTTGACCCCAAAATTTACAACAAAATGCTAAGTGACCGTTTTTTTCGTTGTGTTGGTTTTTTGTTTGTTGTGTCATATAAATTTGGCATGGCAAAATATACATGGGACTTTAGCAGCAAGTTATGCGTTAAACCAAATAAGAAAAGCAAACACTTCTCAATAATGTCTATTAACAATATGTGCATATGGGCTTGGCTAATATTTGGAGTAGCACAAATCCTTCGTTTTTATCTTGAAGCCGACTACAGCACTCTGATCCTTACCATTACGTGCACAATACTTTTTTCTATCGTCCTGCTATGCTCCTTCTTTACAACTTGGTGGGCAGACGATTTTTTTCCTGTGATAAACGCGGTACTACACTTTCTACATTGTTTAAATGGTAAGTTTACAATTTTAAAACCACTTCTAGAAACTACATTATTATATCATTGTTTCATTATTTATTATTGCAACATGCCTTATTGCTGATTGCAGTGAAATATATGCCGCAGCACGATCCCAACAAAAGTGGATATATCAAGCTTGTCGATTTTGCCATTTTTTGTTCATCGGCCTCCATCGTTATACTCCTTCTGCTTATTTGCCTATTCTTCTTGTTTGATCCGACATTTCCAATCCTGTTTGGGAACGTCCTGCCAAACACCTGGTATTTATTCCCAATTGTTTACGTACTTCCTATTTATACAAGCACCATGATAACTCTTCCAGCTGTTATGGTTGTGGTTACTGTAGATGTTCTGGGAGCAGTTTATATACCGCTAATTGTAAGAGAACTGAAACTGGGTCGACGAAAGTACTTTACCGACACCTCATTCCGATCACCCGCAAATCTAAGAAAAATTTACAGAGTAGTTCAGATTTTACAACTTCAAATAAATATTTGCCTGGGAAGAGTACTTCTTCCTTTTCAAACAATAAACACTCTTTTGTTTTCGTTTTGCGGGTATATTCTAATTAAGCGGAAAGATGACCTATCTTTCATACCATATCTAATAGTTCTTATGTGGACGTGGATATCTCCATCTGTGTGGACACTGATTTTAGCAATGGGTGGTTATCTGCATTCTCATGGACTGAAAATTCTCAGCTCGTGGAAAAAAAGTAACAGGAGGGATCCCAATGCATTTTCAAGAGAGATAAAGATAATGGCCAAGTTTACAGCGTCGTGTACACCAATTATGATTAGCTATGGGAAAATGTTTGTGATACGCAGAGTCACTCTACTCATATTTATTAGAGGGCTGTCCAGAGGTCTGATGAGGTCTTTGCTTGCTTTGAAAAAATACTGAAAATGAGGAGAGTTTTGAAATTTAAAAGTTGAACACTTAAAATACAAAAGACAATTAAAAACTAGTTTTTTAAATATGACGAATAAGGTAAAACTGGATGATTACTTTTTGTTCTGTTATCATAACATTATGGTAAAGTATAGGCTTAATATTCAATAAATAATCTTATTTAAATGCGCTACATCGTTTGATAAAAATCCTTCTTGGTAATACTTGTGTTGGACTTATATCGATTAAGCCATTGATTGTACCTACAAAAAATATTCCGTCTAAAATAAAAACAGAAAATTATTATACATACCTGCCAGACTATTTTTCCCTTTATTTAATTTAATCAATAAAACCGGAAATTTTATTGCCAGATGCGAAATTTAAAAAACAAATTTAATTTTTAGTCATCGGTACTTACTAAATATCTACCAATCTTTAACGATAGTATTTCTTTAGTTATAACTACGGACGTAAAGTAAGACCGCCAAATGCATAGAGCGGACTTAAAAGTCTAAATAAAGTAACAATGAGAGCGTCGAGACAGTTTAAACTTTATTAAATATATTTTAGAGCGTATTTGCTTTAAAAAATAATACGTTGTGCAGACTAATTTGTTTTACCAAGTCTTGTTTCCTTGAAACTAGGTAATTAAAACTTCACTATAGCGTTTCACAGAAGAAAATGACCTCAATTTTTGTTTTCTAGATAAATTTTTAATTGTGTGAAAAACAATCAATGCTTTAACGAGTAGCTGGTTAGATATTAAAATGAATGTTGAGACGACAACTAAAACGGTTTCTCACTTTTTATATCTATGTAGTTGCCATCAATCGGTCAAACCACACAAGTACATAAAGTAAGCATATTAAATACTCGTGTAATCAAACACAAAGTTTTCAAAAAGATATTTCACTTCAAATGTTTTTCAAAGAAACTGGACGTTAATTCAAGGTCTCATACATTTAATAAAATGTTATTTTTAGAATCCCAAATTCAATAAGGAGAAACATTTAGAAAGTTCTAACTATTTGTTTATTTGCGCTTGTATCTATATCAGTAAGTACTATGTCGGTTTGTAATCTTTTTTCCAAGCTCCCTGTCCGATTCCGCATGAGCTTGCCAATTGAAGCATACACCGAAGAATTTGTGGTACTCGTTTTCGATCATATGCTCAAGACTGATACCAGATAAAAATTATAAAGTAATTAGCATAGATACAATGTTGTTAAATTCACCAGCTACGAGGGAGGAAAGTTTCTATATCTGCACGACTGTACCCAAAGGCACTCAGTCGAGTCAACACAGGAATACCAATGGTTAAGCATCGGTGAGCATCTATTTGATACCTGACAACGCAGTTTTGTACAAAAGACAAAAAGTTGCAGTTTCGTAAGTTGTCATAAATTACTGTACAAATTTTACAATAAAGATGTCATTATCTAAGCCTTGACTATACCTTTCAAGCAAAACAGTTAATAAAATAAAACCAAGAAAAACTGTCAGTTCAGTTTATCGAAAACACTGCACCTAAGGATATCTGCACCTAAAGATATCTGCACCTAAATTATCTAAATTAATCATTCAGATGCTTTGACAAATACGATGTTTTTTGAAAGTTATATTTGTCATTTCATTTGATAAAACAGTTGCCGCGTGTATATGCAACAAAGACTTTTTGCGCGTTTCTAATTATTTTATCATTAACCATGCTTACGAAAGGAATAATTACTGAGCGTAAATTTTCTTAATTTTAAAATATTCTAGCGGAAGGAAATTTAAATAAATCATTGGTAATAATAACTAGCTTTTTTACAATGCAAATAAAAACGCTGCGCTGTAAGTAAAATTATGATGTTTTTACTAATTATTTATTATTTATTTTTGTGCATTCCATTACTACTCACTTTACTGTGTGCTAAAGTATTTTGATCAAGGTTAGATTTGCGTGATTTTTAACAAGCGGTAAATGTCTCGTCGTGACTTGCCGAATGAATATTATAAAAGACTGTATATATATATATAAACATCATGGGTCTTATGCTCATTACACATTACCGCCTATTTATAATTAACAATGCTCTCTTCAACCCTCTAACCAATCCTCTAATAAAGACAAGTAGACTGGTTCTCCGAATTACAAAGGTTTTTCCATAACAAAGCATAATTGGCTTGCACGAAACTGTAAATTTTAGCATTCTTTTTCTTTCCAATCGTGAATCCCACTTGTGTCGTTTCCATGAATTTAATATTTCCAACCCTGAGGAGTGTAGGTATCCACCCATCATAAGCATCAGTCCCCAGCAAACTGGGACCAGGAACGCCCACCCAAGAATCATCAAGTATGGTGCCAAAGCCATTTCACTTCTATGTCTAACCACAACGTAGCAGCTAAATACAAACAGATCCGTGCAAACTGCCTGAAACAACAGTAGCAATTTTCCAAGCAGTAAATTTATTCGAGTCTGTAGCAGCTGTGCGATTCGATAAACCCTTTTTAGATTTTCTGGAGTGCGTAGGCAGTTGTTCGCATAATATTTTTGTCGGCCCAGTCTAAGCTCTCGCATAACCAGAGGAACGTAAATGGCTCCCATGGCAAACCCACTTACCAGAACCAAACCAAGTGTAACGCTTTGCACGGTAATAGTGTAAATGGGATACAAGTAAACAACTGGAAACAGATACCAAACATTTGGCAATATGTTGCCTGGGAGATTTGGTGCAGTTGGAATGTATACAAAAAATGAAATGGTGACCAGATTGAGCAGAACAAAGCATGCAACTATTGCTAGAATCGCAGAATCAAACAGCTTCATGTATCTGCTCTGATTTGGGTTGTGATGTGGTATATACTCGACTGTAATAAAAAAATAACGAGGAAAATATTATCATTTAGTACACCAAAAACGAAAAATAGCGAATTTGTTTGTTGTAATATAATTACCGTTCATAAGTTGAAGAAAGATGATTCCCGAATTGGCTAGTGGGAAGAATTCATCCGCCCACCAAATCGTCATTAGTGAGCATAACGTAGACAGAGTGAAAGCGATTGTGCACGTCAGCGTAAAAACAAATGAGTTGATGTCCGTTTCCAAATAAAAGCGCATGGTTTGCCCTAAATGAAATAGTATCCAGACTCCAACACAAGCTGTGTTAAAGTGTATGAGCCTGCTGTTGGCCAACTTTCCATGTGTTTTAATACATAAATTATTCTTGGGGTCCCAGGTGTATGTGCACACTCCAAGTTTTGCCACCACTGGAAGGAAAATTGCGACAAATTTGTAAAAGCGGTCGCTTAGCATGTTGGTAGAGACAAGCGCAATCCTTTTTTAAAACACGACCGGAAAAGCAAGTAGAATTGAATACGAAGTGGAAATATTGCCTGCAAATTTTAAATTAGAATAGTAAAAGCATAGACGCGTAAAAAGTGAACAGTTTTTTTCATACTTTATTTGCCTTTCTTCTATTTCCAGTTTTTAATTCTATTTTTCATATAACAGAACAATTGTATACATAACTTACTGGCAGTAAGTTTCTGTGCAATGCTCGTTATGGATTGTATTGATTGCAACTTTGGTTATGTGTCCAAAAATACGTTGTCAGAAGCAAAAAAAACATTTAAGAGGTCAAGTTAGTCTGATTTTCTTTTTTTAACCGAGTATACTTCTAACGTCATAAAAATCAATTATATGAAAAGAATCATTGCAGCGGTAGTGAAATATTTCATGTCAAACCTTGTTAAAAGCTATTGGTGGGCAAAACGTGCATCACGTGCTGTAGAAAATTTAAGTTGTAGCATCTATTGAGTTAAAAGCACTTACAAAAGATAAGTCAAACACGCTTGATGCCATATGCATATTCGAGTAGAATATCAATTTAACTATGAAATATGACCATATGGTTAAAAATGTTCTTAAATGTGTTTTTTTCAAATGATTTTAAACTTTATTATGTTTGTAAGCTATATTTGTCCATGTGGTTATACGAAAGAAAAAATAATAATATATTTATTTAAAATCTGCGTCTCTTACATTAAAAAATATGGCACTGCACGTGAGTTAACATTGCTGACAGATGCAAATATGGGCAGAATGGTTATAATAAGAAATTATTTTCTATTTGGACGTTCCTAAGAACAAAAATGTTTGTTGTAATAAAATGCACCCTTTGCTTATTTTACGTGAACAATTAGCAGTAGGGTTATATACGTTTTATTTATCACATGTCATACAGATCGCATAGTGTACACCTTGTATCGCTCACATTTATTATATCGTGTAATCTTATGGTGTTTTTATTTGTTAATTGATGTATCAAAGTACACCTGGGATGCAGGACTTTTTAAATTTTTTAACATTTGAAAATACCTGAATTTATCATGATGTAATTTTTTGCGAACATAGCACGCGGTATAGTGAGGGTTGGACCAAATTTTCATTTTATTGTAAATATGCACCACAATTAGCAAAATAAAATTTATAAAAATAACTAGGATCATACACACCTCAATGATTTAAATTCAATCATTAGCGGTTTATAATAAATTACGCTAAAGGGCATTTTATTCATGCATATCTTTAATCTTTGTGCTTTTTAACGATAAAAAGTAATTTTAAATTAAAGTAAACCAATTTATCTTTTTATGTTTGCTTCACTTCTCCGAAATTAATAATTTTGCTTAACCTACCGATAGTATAATCATATTATAGAAAGCAATTACGTGAAAAAGTTGAAAACTTTTGCTGCATTTTACTAGGTAAAGCACTTGTTAGTAAAATTCATTTTTGTATTATTCATGTTTCTTCGATAATCTCCACTACACCAGTAAGCAGTCTTAGGATCAGACGATATTTTTAATACAGCTCTGTCAGCATGTCAACTTAATAAAATGAGTTTTAAAAATATAGTTTCTGGTTGCAACGTGACTATCATGAGTCGCGCATTTTTAGATTAAATTTACAAAAATTTAATGTCCTGTAAAGTTTGCTGCTACAACAATATTAGCGATACAACAGGATATTATTTTTTAGTTAGGTATTGGTCATTAAAAATTTATCCAAATTTTTGCATTTTACATATTTTTAAACCAAAATTTTAGTAATGTTGATAGGAAGTTGAAAAACAAGTAAAATGTTTTCCGGGTTGTACAATCTTCTAAAAAAGGTATATATCAAGCCAACAGAAAAACAAAATTCAATGTAAAGTACTACCTTAATAAAGCTTTAAATGTTAACATTCTATAAAATTTACTTATACCAAAATAAACTCTTGAGAGAAATTAAATTAAAAAGGAAAAAAGACTTTTTTTAAAAACAGTTTTACAACATGATTGTGAAATCTTATAACATATTTAGAACCACCTTATGTATTTTTATACAACGCTGTGCCTAGTTTCGGCTTCCTGAAACCAACCAGTACTAATTTATTATTAGTTGCTAACCCAACTGACAATTTAGACCGAACGAATTTTTCCACACGTTATACACTTCTAGTAAACCAAATCACATATAAATTACAACAAAGACGTTACTTTAGGAGACGTTGCAACAAAGATAAAAAACTAGTTTGTTGGCTACTTAAACAATCACTTAACTGTAAAGAGAGAGCTGAAACATAAGGCGTTTTTGCCTTCTGATTTACCACAATGCTTTCTGACCGCTTCCTTCGTTTTATTGGATTTATATTCAATTTCTCCTACAAACTGGGCATGTCTACTTACAAGTGGGATAGTAGAACCAGGTCATGCGTAAAGCCTCACAAGAAAAACATCTCACTAATGTGCTTTAACATAACTTGTGTTTGGATTTGGTTAGCATTTCATTTGGGACAAATCGCCCGCTTTTATTTAGCAACTGACTACATCACTCTCATTCGAATGGTTAACAGCACAATTCTTTTGTGTCTACTTCTAGTAGTCTCCTTTTTTACAACTTTGTGGGCAGATGATAGTTTTCCATTGATAAATGGAGTAATACATTTTCTGAATCGATTGAACGGTAATAAAATTATTTTTACAATAAACCTTTGACTTATTCGCAAACCTTTTTAATATTATTATTTTTTCCAGTTGAATATGTGCCTCAGCACAATCCCAACAAAAGTGGATACATGAAACTTGTTGACTGCGCAATTTATGGAATAGCAACCTGCACCGTAGTACTAATGTCACTTGTCTGGATATTCTTTGCCTGCACTCCAACAAGTCCAATCTTGTTTAGCAGTGTACTACCAAGCACCTGGTATTTATTTCCGGTTGTTTATCTGTTTCCCATGTATGTACTCGCGATGCTAATCTTGCCATGTCTTATTGCGCTCATTGTTGCATTTGTTCTGGGAACTGTTTATGTACCGCTAATTGTAAGAGAACTGCGATTAGGTCGGAAAAAGTATCTCACTGTAAATTCTTTCAGGAGTCCCAGAAATCTAAGAAAGGTGTATCGAGAGGTTCAAATTTTACAACTTCAAGCTAACCTGTGTACTGGAAAAGTACTATTCCCTATGCACGCCGTAGTTACCCTTTTATTTTCATTTGGAAATTATGTTTTGATCAGACGCAAGGAGCAGTTTACTATAATGGCATATTTAATTATTTTAACAGTGTCATGGTTGTCCACTTTTATCTGGGTACTAGTACTAATAATGGGTGGGTATCTGCATTCACATGGACTTAAAATACTGAGCTCGTGGAAAAGAATTAGGCGGGATTCCAGTGTATCGGCAGAGGAGAGAAAAATGATGGCCAAGTTTACTGCATCGTGTACACCAATTATGATTTGTTATGGGAAAGTGTTTGTGATTCGCAGGGTCACTCTACCGATATTCATTAGGGGACTGTCCAGAGGTCTAATGCGGTTATTGCTAACTTCATAAAAATGGTAAAAGGTCTCCTATGAAAACTTTGAGTAAAGCTTTTTTGAAAATTAAGCTATTCTCTCATTGTTTATAATTGCTTTTATGAGTAGGAAAATATGATTTACGGATGATGTAATCCAGCCTTCCAAAACAGCAACAATTTTTTTGTAAAATACTATAAACTATACTAAGCTATTAACATTTTTGTAGCTTTTTATGTTTCTTTTGTGATATTTATTTAATAGAGGAGACGTTTTATTTGTTATAGTTTCAATTTTTATTTTTCAAACTCATCGCTTCTATTCTCCAAAAGTTATGTCTCTTTTTTGTGTATGTTTTAATAAACGATTGAGTACTTTTACCAAAATAAAATAGAACTTCATATTTAAATTAAATATAATTGATTAATTATTTGATACATATATACAAATACTATTCTAAAATCCAAAATACTTCAGCTTTTCAAAAGCATGTTAGATGGAAATTACTAAGTAGCGAAAGCTAGAGCTTTATGCTGATGTGTTGTCTCTCTGTCTGTAAACTAAATATCTCAAATACTAAAAGCTAAATAAATAATAACAGCTAGTCCAATCTTTAATTAAATTGTACGAGACTTGCAATAAATTGTGCTAAAGGACATTTTATACATACTTTAATACAACGATCAAAAATTATTTAAAATTTTTTATATGTTAGTATTTTTGGATGAAGCATCGAAGCAAAAAGTCAAATTTTATAGACCGATCGAAATCAAAAATTCAAAACTTGTAAATTCGTACATAATTTTATTTGTAAAACGATTTCTCATATTGCTGAAATATTTAACGTAATCTGATCTTTAGCAAAAAAATAGTTAAATATAGAATTTTTTTACAAACCCCGTTGCAGGACCAAAACATTTTTAGGTACGGACAATATGCATCTATGCAACCATTTATTTGTATAGACTTAACAAAGTGTCTTTTTTTAAATGGATTAATATTAATTACTAAGTCATTAGCTTAGTCCAGCCTTCTAGAACTGTAAAAGTAAAACAAAATTTAATTTTAGCAGCATTTACAATTCAGTCAACTTTGAATAACTCGGAAAATTGATTTATCTCAAAATAAATTACAAAGCGTTCTTCAGTTTTATAGCTTCTAAATCAATTTTTTAAACAATTTTTCCGTGTTGTACATGCAGATAGAAAATAATTTATATAAAAGTCAACGAAAAAATCCAATATCAAATATCAACTTACCATAAGCTTACTTTGTGTATTAAATTTTTCCTAGAAATACCTATGTATATTAAATTAAACTATTGAAATATTCTAAATTGAAAAAATGAACTTTAAAAAAACTTTTTCACGTTTTGCAAAATGTTTTTTCGCGATTTGCACCATGCACATGCCTTCTATCGTAGCATATTAATATTTTTAGTCCCTTACACTTTATTACAACGCTTTAATTTAAAGAATATGCTTCCTGAAGCAAGTCAGTACTAGTCCATTTCTAGTGGTCAAGCTTACTCCAAAAAATTAGCAATAAAACTGCATTTCTTTCTTTAGTAGTAACAAACAAAAATTAATTCTATTGTTAACTACAATTCCGTATTTCCAAAAAATACCGTAAAACTGTACATAATTTGTAAAAAAAAATTACCTTTAGCAAAATGCTTAGCGACCGTTTCTTTCGTTTTATCAGATTTTTCTTAAATTTCTCTTACAAGTTGGGCATGTCAGCGTACAAGTGGGATGCTAGCACCAAGTCATGTTATAAACCACACAGAAATAATGATACACTGAGAATCATTCGCTTTAACGTATTCTGTATACTGGCTTGGACAGCATTATATTTCCGACAAATTATTTATTTCTATTTCAAGGCAGACTACAACACTTTCTTCCTTATGGTTACCTGCCTAATCTATATTTGTATAGTCATTCTATGCTGCCTTTTTACGAGCTTGTGGGCAGATGATTTTTTTCCAGGAGTAAACTCAGGACTACACTTTTTACATCGAGTAAACGGTAAGAATAAAAGTTTCATTATTTAAATAATGAAAAATTTTAAATTATAATAATTTACATTTTTGAAAGTTGCGTTTTTTTCCAGTGGAGTATATGCGGCACCACAATCCCAACAAAAGTGGATACATGAAACTTGTCGACGTTGCAACTTTTGGCATGACAGCTGTAGATGCTGTGATAGCTTTGCTTATCTGCGTATACGTTGTGTACAATCCAACAGCTCCAAACTTTTTTGGGAGCCTACTGCCAAAGAACAGCTGGTATTTATTTCCGATTGTTTACTTACTCCCTATTTACACAACCGCCATTTTACTGTTACCATGTGTTATGGTGATGATTTCTGGATTTATTCTGGGAACAGTGTATATACCGTTGGTTGTAAGAGAACTGAAGGTAGGTGGAAAAAAATATCTCTGTGACAACTCCTTTAGGGCTCCCGAAAATTTAAGAAAGGTGTACAGAGTGGTCCAGATAATACAACTTCAAATAAATATCTGTGCTGGGAAAGTACTTTTCCCTTTTCACGCCGTAATTACTCTGTTATTTGCGTTTGGAAATTTTATTCTGATCAGACACAAAGAGGATTTTTCTTTAGTGGCATATTCAATAATTCTTACGTGGTCATGGTTCGCTTCCGGTGTTTGGAGTCTGGCGCTTTTAATGGGTGGATATTTACATTCACATGGGATGAAAATACTAGGCTCGTGGAAGAGAAATAGGTGGGATCCAGGTCTATCTGCCGGAGAAAGAAAGATGATGGCCAAGTTTACCGCGTCGTGTACACCAATTGTGCTTAGTTATGGAAAGCTGTTTGTAATTCGCAGAGTCACCTTACTCATATTTATTAGAGGCTGCTCTAGAGGCCTAATGAGGTTGTTGCTAACGACAAAAAAATAGTCGTAAAGTGCAAATAACATAATTAAGAGTTAGTTTTTTTAGTTAGGAAGACATGTTTAGAAGAGAAAGGAAGGTGAGAATATTGTACTTTAGACGTCTTCAATATGTAATACAGGATACAATTTTAGCAATCAATAAATGGTAGAAAAATATGTAAAACATAAGTTGCAAAATTGTGGTCTGTTTCACCTTTTGTTTAAAGTATACTAAAATATTATATACCGGCCAAGAGCGTTATTTAAAGGTTGTAGCATAACTTTCATTGGTGATAGATGTTTAAAAAGGTACAATTTAAATTTAGGATGTTTTTAATATAAATTCGTATAATAGAAGGTCAAATAAATAGACGGTTTACAGTGTGTTTACTTTTTATAAGTTAGGAAATTATTTTTAAAGATTTGATCGTATCTCAAGTAGTGTTCACTCTACAGAATCAAAGTAAGTTGAATATTATAGAGAAACTTTTTCTCTACTATTGGTAGGAATTTCAATGTTTTAGTCTACTATCTTCCTAATCTTTATACCAATAATAATAATTTGTGCAAAATTTTGACTGTTTACTTTTTATAAGTTCAGTTTAAAAA
>JAHZMT010000757.1:0-11133 GCA_027743785.1 Sinhomidia bicolor | reverse complement strand
AAGGAGAGGAAAAAGGACTCTTCTTGTATTTCTGAATATCTATTATTATAACCTTTTTACGCAAAAGTAAGTAACGCCACCATTATTACCAACGTCATCGTCACAACGGAAGGAAGATGTCCCAAAGTTTGCTCTGCTCTGCTGTCTCTGTTTCTTTGCACCACAAACATTTTACGGAAAGCACCATGCTAACTTGCTAA
Organism: Sinhomidia bicolor; assembly: GCA_027743785.1. Classification (NCBI taxonomy): domain Eukaryota; kingdom Metazoa; phylum Arthropoda; class Collembola; order Entomobryomorpha; family Entomobryidae; genus Sinhomidia; species Sinhomidia bicolor. The sequence goes on along the minus strand of JAHZMT010000757.1, from coordinate 10,933 downwards.
CCCGTATTTAGTCTTTCGTATGAAAGTCTGAAGAAAAGAGAGAAAGTTTACAATGTATAAAATTATATTTTTGCCAAATATGTACAGTTAATAGAAAACGTATATATTATACGATAGTTTTGTCAACGAGTGTACAAGCAGAGAACTTTAAGGTAAAGTAGACCCAAGCACGACGAAAGTTCCGCTGCTCTAGTGGAATGTGTGCTTTGTTACTTTGATACACTGTTGATTCTAACGGTTGCTGCTTCTCTGCTGCTCTTTTCTTGTGAAAGTAAATTCGCCAAACTTAATATAGCCGAGTGACGAAGTAGGTGTGCAAGTAATACCAAAATCGCTATGAAAGGAGTTAAAATTCAACTATTCTCTTCTCAGCGTGCAGAGAATGAAATGTGTCATGTATTGTCACTTACAATTTTCAAAAGTTTTTCAAATATTCGTTGTTAATTTATAACTTCCAAAATCACTAGTGCATTGATGACCACAACTGACTGCCGAAAACAATATCGTTCCAGAAGGTTTATTGTCTGGACGGACATCACATATAGTCATTTTTACAAGTGGCTCTGCCACTTTAAAATGCTCAAAGGCATTTTCGTTGTTTTTTTTTTCTTCGGAAAATTACATGGCTACACGTTTCTTCCACACACTAAACACACAGCTCATATATAGTAGTGCATTGATGACCACAACCGACTGCCGAAACCAATATCGTTCCAGAAGGTTTATTGTCTGGACGGACATCACATCATATATAGTCATTTCCACAAGTGGCTCTGCCACTTTAAAATGCTCAAAGGCATTTTCGTTGTTTTTTTTCTTCGGAAAATTACATGGCTACACGTTTCTTCCACACACTAAACACACAGCCCATATATAGTCAGTTGTCGCGTCTTTTGAAAACATTTTTATTTTGAAAATAAGACGACAACGAGAAAGAAGAAGCAGGTAAAAAAATAATAACTAACCGGTTGACTTGTATAGTATTCAAGCATGAAATAAATAACATAATGGATGCATATAATGCATGTTACGCTTTAAAAAAATTATTTTCCCCTTGCTCGCTTGGAGGCTCAAGCTACGATGCGTTGCCTTGCTTACATTATATTACACTCTTTATTTTCTTGCCTACTATTTTTGCTACAACACATCATCATCATCATCCCAGCTTTCCATTTAAACTTTTCTCCACCAAAAAAAACTTACACTTTTGCTTTTCCGCTGTCGTCCTTTTCCAGACCTCCAGCCAATTGTAGCATAAAGCATATTAACCGTTGAACGCATAGAGCTCTTCTCGTGTCATGACATTTTTTTTCTTCTTCTAAAGACGAAAATTTTTTTTATAAGAAAGCGTGTGGTAATAGTAACATATACCAACTTGCTTCTTTTTCTTTCGTCGTCGACCTTTCTCTTTGTGCGTTTGATGATTGATGCTGTTGCTGCTAAACTTTATTTACAACGCTTGTATAAAAGGAGTGTCCGCTCATAAATTTAAAAGTAATAAGCTTTCACATCAAGATGACTGTGAAACGCCACATTGTTATTACTGGTTCGATTGCTGCATTTAAAAAGTACTACGCTTACTTTCACAACATCATCACCACCACCCTCGCATTTTATTATTATTATTATTATTATATTTGCTACAAAATAATATAAAGAAAAAATCCAAAAAAGTTAAATGCTTTTTTGGTTAGTCCTGCTTACTGCTTGTTCCTATGAAACCATATACATGCCAATAAATTTGTAATGGATCAAGTGAAAGTGAGCTACAGTGACTTTTTTTGTATTTAATATTGTTTTAACAATATGACGATGGTGTTTGAAACTGGAAAAGTTTTCCTGGTATGGATACAAGTTTTTTTTTGGTGGAAACGAGAGGGAGGGCCTTACATAATAGAGAGAGCTTATGTTACATCTTACTCACATCAAACTGGATTGACATGACTCACATAGTCATCATCATCATCTTTGATGCTCTTATTTAGAAAAGTAAGGAAATGTTTTTAAATGAATGACAGGATGGAGCAAGCAAAAAAGCGGGATACTATATAGTTTGCTTGGTGAGATGCAACTGCAACTATTATATAATCATCTTATAATAACTTTACTAACTGTATTTAATACCCATATATATAGAGAGGTAGCACACACTACACAGCCGGTGGTATAAAGGGAGTCCCGGGGAGGAGTAGTGGTGATGGTTAAACTCTGCTCTGCTCAACTCAACTGCACTTCACTTTTAATGCCTGCAAGTTTTATGGGTTGTATAAATGTGTCTATATTTATATGTCTGTTGTTGTGTTGTGCGGTACGCACAAAATAATATATTGATTATGCGTTATGTGAGGACAGGCAGGCAGTGTGGTTGAGCAGAGGGGAAGGGTGAATCAGACTCAATTACCAATTAGTGCCAGTCAAGAGGAAAGCAAACGAAAATGAAGGTTTATGGGCACTTTCTCTCTCTCTCTCTCTCTCTCTTTTAAGCTATACACACTGTAATAATATACTGCTACTTTCTCCCCACTTTTTTTCTTATTATTATTTACCAGCAAAAAAAGAGGAGGGATATATTTCACTGCTGCTGCAGCACNCTGCTGCTGCAGCACAACTCGACTAAAAAAACTGTGCGTGAAGTCTTGATAGCTTAAAGGGTGTGGAGGTAATCATTGTTTAGACCTAAAAAAATACATACACTGATTTCCCCCTACTCTTTTGACTCGCTACACTTTTATTCACAAAAAAGAAGATATTCCATAACTTAGTTAAGTATATATTTACACGAGTTTTGCACTCAAAGATATAATGTCATCGTAATGTAGCGTTATCAGAAACAGCATTGTCATCAGATTACTAGTTACGATTATTAAAAACTTGTTTGTATGTTGTTGTTGTTGGTACTAGCTATAGCTGAGTGAAAGTGGAGAGAAAACCCAGCAGGAGAGGGAGGAAAACGAAGAAAAAAAATATAAAATGGGAAAAAGGGTGGGAAAACAAAAAAAAGAATTTGAAATTTTCGTTATTGTTGCATGGTTTTGTATAATATTCTAGCTTTTTGTTATCATTATCATCATCATTTGTTTAAAGCAGTTGAGCTTCAGGCAGGGTATATGAATGAAGGAAAAAGAATAAATACAAGAATGAAACTTTATTTTACAATTCTAAATGCTTTCACTGTTGTGTGAATAATATAATTCTTTATAAAACTGATGATGCTGTCTGTGAATTTAACTCTCTCTTTCACACACTTACACGATTTTATAATGTTATTCTTCTCTTTCTCTTTCGATTTTTATTTTATTTTTTAAAATTTTACAGTAGCTTTTATTATTTATTGTTTAGCGTCTCTTCAAACGTAAGTAAATGCTTGCACGTACACGGATGAAATAATTTTTATGTGCAGTAGTGGTAGCAGTAGTAGCGTGTTCGTGTTCGCTCGCTCACGTAAATGTTACGTGTTTCGTCGTACACAACAGCACAGTAAAATGCACGCCTGTTCTTCTGCAATGAATGTCTTGTTTCCGTGGTCTTTCATTTCATCATAATCATCATCATCATCATCAGCTTCCTCACCAAACGTGAGCACATGTAGTAGTAGCAGCAATAGTAGTTCATACACCACACTCACTCACAGACGGGCTGTCGGTGTCATGAAAAAAGAGTGACATTCAGGTGGCAGTTTCACACGACATCGTATTACACAAAATCTCCCAAGGGATAAATGTTTTACTCATCATCAAGCAGCACGCAAAAAAATGTATCTTTCTATATACATACTGCTATTAAACATAACCGTGGACAAGTTGCATATAAGCATGTGTGTTGCCTAACGTGTTGTTTATTCTTCTCACTGCATGTAGGTATGAATACGATGATGAATATTTCACCCGAAAAAAAAATCCTTCATTCACTCATTCGAAAGTTCACGCCTTTCTATCTAGTTCTTTTTGCACTTGTAACGAACATCATCACTATCATCACCATCAAGTAAACAGTACATATAAAAAATGCTTGAATATTAGTTAGGTACATTATATACATACCCTGTCATACAAATGAAATGAAATGCAATTTCACAGACAAGACAAAAAAAATATGTACTACATGACATTTTGTATATATAATCCCTATTTCTTCTCGTGATGAATTGTGCAAGCATTTTGTTGTTACAGACTGCTAGCCGCTGCTGATAAATTAGGAGACAAAGTGAGAAAAATAAAGTTTACAGATCAGAGGATAATAATATATGCACCTCTATATTTACTCACCAAATGAAAGATAAAATTGTATTTTTATATTGCATGTCTCATCACATCATGTAACATTGTTTATGTTTAATTTGAGAAATAAAGTGCAAAGTTGATTGGATGACCCAAAAATTTAAACAAAAAATTTAATAAAGTTTTTGGTGGTATATCATCCACACACACACACACGTTTTATAACAAACGATGCGATCATGATAAAAAAAGAAGAAATATAATAAATAATGTTTAGCAATATCCTGTTTAGTTTACCTAAATTATTAAAAACTTTTTTTTCATAAACTTCTTGCATGCCTACATCCATACTATGCATTTCAAACTCTTTTCACTTGACTTGCTTTCTTTTTCTTTCACTTAATTTCTTTTAGATTGTCTCCGAATGCCCTATAGTGAGACGTAACTGTTCATTACTTTATTTTAAACTTTAGTTGACAATGAGATGGCAAGTTTGAAAGAAAAAATATAAAGTGACAAATAATAACTTTTATATAAAAGTATACATGCTTATACCAGTCTTGGCGGAAAAATTGAATTTTTATGCGTTTTACAATGCAATAATTAAAAGTATACATGCTTATACCAGTTTTGGCGGAAAAATTGAATTTTTATGCGTTTTACAATGCAATAATAAAATAATATTATTTTCTCTGCTGGAAACTACCAAAGGACCCCTAAAAATGCGCTACATATCCATCTACTCTAAGTACTCACATGGGTAATATATGTACACCTCTCTCTTTCTGAGAACTTTGTTCTGAGCGGCATAACTCACATTCGGCTTTCTCTTCCTTAAAAAGAGCGACGACGACGACGACAAAGCTCTTTTTTTTACTTGGCCTGTCTTTCACTCCATCCAGAAGAAGCAGGTATCCCCGCCTCACTAGGTTTTTCTTCGCCTGTCTATCTTGCCTTCCGCCGGAAGGCACTTTTACACTTTATGTACGTTGTCGTATCGTAGTAGAAATACTAGTGCTGCTATACGCACAAACCATGTTATTGTTGATACTTACCACCACCACTACGTCTCTTTTTGTGAGTGAAAAAAAGCATAACATTTTTACACACAGCAGAGCAGCTACTGTGCAACCAGCTATTTACAACTTTCTCTCTCAAGTTATCCCGATCCCACCACCAGGGTGAGTATGCATGCGTAAGTGATAGAAACGAATAGACGAGAAGCAACGTTTTTTATTTCTTGTACGTTCCTTCGACTACCAGAAATCTCTCAACTTGCCTTTTTCTCGTCATCATCATCATCATCACATGCATTCACACTCTTACTTGCCATTTATTACCTACTTTACGTTTTGTCATACAGCAGGAGAAAAAAAGTATTAAGTACGCTTTTCTTTCTCTTTCTCTCTCTCTCTCTGCCTCCCACTCTCATATCCTTCTTTAACCTGACGGCCTTAAAATGTGTGGAATTCCCAAGTCCCCAGCCTAATACATCATTTCTTAGCAAATACCATAATAATGTACAACATTTTTAGTGAAATAAAGTGGTAGTTGTACTAAGAGCGAGCGAACAACGATACTTTTTTCCCTCTCGCTCTCTCTCTCTCTCTTAAAAAAGCTGCAAAAAAGTTTTTTCATCTTTCGCCATTGAAATAGCAAATGTCTCGTTGCAAAGTGATACGTAACGGAGCGAACATGCAGACTTCAACAACGAGACACTTTCTGATTTCACTAATGTCTCGTATTCCAACTAAAAAACTTCACTTCATCTTTCCCAGAGAGTTCTCTTCTTGAAAGCCTTTTTTCTCTAGCTAATTTTTTATACCATTTTGTAGTTTTGTCAAATAATGTGGATATCATGTGTGGGTGTGTGGACTACTGTGGAGTCTACTAATTCCTCAATGGATTTGAGTGATTTGACAATGTTAACGAACTTTACACTTTTTTTCGTAACTTTACTACTGTGGAGTCTGCTAATTCCTCAATGGATTTGAGTGATTTGACAATGTTAACGAACTTTACACTTTTTTTCGTAACTTTCATTCCATTAGTGAGCATATATGTGCCATGTATGTATGTTTGCAGAAAACGGAGGATAACAATAAATAATAAAGGTTTCCTTGAAAAAAAATGTATTAACAATTCTTAAAGTTTTATTTCTTTTTATACAATTTTTGATTTCCAGGAAGTTCTTTGAAAGGAAAGCCTGTCTTGCTGCAAGGCTAATTTTTACCAGTAAAAATTACAAACTCTTGAAGTTTGAAACGTTCTTCAATGCAATACATTCAATGATGTTTTACGGGAAAGACGTAGCTTTATCATTATTTTTTAATATGAAATTAATTGACCTCTTTTTATAATGTGGATTAAAACAAAGCTAAATTTGTTCTGCTTTTTTGTCTAATGGTAAAAAAAAATTTTTTTTATAAAAATGGAAAATAGATGAATTTTTGCTTTGTTTTTTTTTTTCAAAAAAATCCCTTGGACAGTGGAACATCTATACCTCCAGATAATATTCGTACATCATCATCAGAATCCGTAAAAACTACAGAGAACATAAACCGACAGAAACATGGCTAAAAGAAAAGATGAAACTCTCTCTCTCTCTCTCTTCTCTCTTTATATCCAAGTATATGCTGCCAACACGCCAACACGTAGCCCACATCACATCATCAATTCCATTTCTCTTTAGCAGTCCGACTTATGTCTCCTCATACCAAATTCCAATCCCATAACTCAAGTTTGCCAGTAAAAGTAAAAGTAGTAGTAGTAGCGCGGCCAGAGCCGCGTCGAAAATACAAGCTGTGTGTATGTATGTGTAGTAATACCCGCTTGGGTACGTTACTCAATTCAAGCCGAGAAATGGTAGTTTGTATAATAGAAGTACGGGTAGTATGAAAGAATGATGTGGAAAGAGAGAGAAAGAATACAAGTTTTTTTTGTGGAAAAAAAGTGATCAAAGGCTTTACTTCTTCTTCTGCTTTTTTTCTTTCCCTGCCATTTCGTAACGGAAGCCATTTCACGCCAATGTATGATGGGCACGCATCGTGTGAGTGTCTACGGATGGAGCGTGAACACGTTTCGATGCTACCTACTTTACATTTACCCACCAACTTGGTCAGGTTATTTTAATGCTCATACTATTCAACTTCAACTGCAAAACTATCGCCTTTAAAAAACCTTCCCTCTCTTTCTTTATTTCTGGTTTTCCTTTCTTTCAACGACAACTACTTAAACCGTTTTGAAAACCTTAGCATTTCCTATTGAACCTTTTGATGGTATTTCTATAATACACACAGACAGACACGCGTTCTTGAGCTTGAGCTTGGGCAGCAGTAGTAGTAGTAGTAATGGCGGTGGTGAAAGTGAAACGTATATATACACACATACAGATATATATTACCACATTTTGGAATAGAAAAGCAATTGGAATATATTTGATGATGTGATGACGATGAGGAGCAAAAAAAGGATTCCTCGTTTTTTTTTACAAAAAAAATCTTCATTTCTTTCACAAAGCCAAAGTCAAAAAAGAGTAGTAGTAGTAATGTGTAGACTAGATTATGGCGGACTGGCTAAAATGAAAGAAGAGAGAGAAAAAAGTTTCACTAGTAACTTTTCATGCGAACATTGCAAACTGTTCTGTACATGAGCAATCATCTAATGTATAGATGGATATACACACATACGCTTCTTCAAAATATAAAATCGTGTAGTTGGTCATGTATGGAATAAAGAGGAAAAGTCAAGGAGAGAAAATGAAAGTCACAAAGTACAAAAAAGAACAGGATATGGAGAATGTATGTATGTATGGATACGTACAAGAATCTTCTTTTAAATATTCATTCTCTCTGTCTTTCAAAGTGAAACTCTCTTTGAGAGAAATCTCTCTCTCTCTCTCTCTCTCTTTCTGAGCAGCAGTAGATAAAAGAAAGTGCAATGATGTTTCGTATGCAAAACTTATCAGAAAAGCAGAAAGAAAGAAAGAAAGACAGAGAGAGAAGAGCATTGAGAGATAAAAAAAGATACCTATATATTTGCAGAAGGTCTTTGCTTGTTGGTATGGATGGATGTATGTAAGTAGATACCATAAAAAGAAACGGAGAACATGTATGCATGTATGTATACACACAGTAGTCATAATTCTCAGGGCAGATGTCGCTGTTAATGAAAAGGAATCAGAAATATGAGTCTTCTTTGAATGCTCAAAGATGTACACATACCTAAATGAATGATGATGATAAGATGATGAAACTAGGTGAAATGGAATACAGAAGTGCTGTTAATGAAAAGCCATAATCAGAAATATGAGTCTTCTTTGAATGCTCAAAGATGTACACATACCTAAATGAATGATGATGATAAGATGATGAAACTAGGTGAAATGGAATACAGAAGCAAATAATAATAATATTGCGATATTATACATAATTTCTTCTCAAGTGACTGACACACTTTTGAAATTTTCATTAGGCAGCAGCAGCACAGACTTCAAAAGAAACAGTTAAATCAATACCACAAATTTATGGCATTTTATACCATCTACCAACTATACTTCCCTTTTGACAACTCCGTTTCTGACACGGTATGATGATATATAGTGAGTTGTTGCGGTTGGAAATGATTGAAGTTTTTTTTTACCTTTTTCTCCACAAAACCTACAAAATAACCTGCCAACCCGGGAGTTTAATGTGTAACCATTAATTATTATTGTAACCATGTGTTATATATACGCTCTCTGCTGCAAACGTCATGTGTACAAAATCGATTTTGTTTGCTTTTACTTTTTGCTCACCGCCAGATCATTTTACCTTGAAAGTATGTCTGTATATAAGCAAGAATCATAATAATTTTTAAAAAGAAAGATTTGTAACAACTGCTTGTAGGTGTATGTACATAGAACCGTTAGTGTAAATAATAATAATATTACGGTATATAACCTCAAAAGCCCATGTAAACAAAGTTAAATTTGCATGCATCATAGAAAGCAAAGCAGAGAGGAGGAGTTGATTAATACGCGAAAAGCCCACAGGAAAAATAATCGAATCAGTTTCAAAAACTCATTTGTGCAATCCTCAGTAATAAATATGTACCTCTCTGCATTCTCTGCACACATACATATATTGTACGTGTAGTCAACCAAGGGAGAACATTTGCTTAAAAATTTATGAAATGCAAGTTAAAGAGAGAGGATGCTTATATTATTTTTGCCTTAGCACACAGGTTCGCAGTCAAGTTTTTTCACAGACAGACGCTACCACAAATCACTGCTGCGTACATATAAAAACTTGCAGTTCATTTTTAAACCTTTATACTACTTTTTACCATTTTAGTTGGCTATACAGTTTTGTGTTGTAAGTAAGCCCAACCACACACTCTCTCTCTTCTCTCTTTTTTTATCGGACTTACTCATTACAAAAAGATTTTTCACAAGATGCTGCTGCTGCTGCTCGTCCACCTACTTGGAAAAGAAGAAGAGGAAGAAAAAAAATGAAGAAAAACAAAAATGCATAAAACACACTTATACTTTTACATGGAGGCTAACTACTTTATGCATTAAAACCCTTGCGCCTTGCGCTACTGCTGCTGTATATATATCTATCTACCCTTCAGTCCATTCCTCAAGGGACTACTCCCACCAAATATGTCCCATAAATATCAGTAGAAAGTTTGCAAAGCCCAAGAGACCTATAACAACAAAGCGATGAGAGAATTTTTCAACTTGTTGTGGTTCATACACAAGCATTAGTTAGTGCAAGAGTTGGGGTCGTATAACGTAAAAAAAACTTTTTCTTGATTTTTTTCTACTTGTTGTGGTACATACACAAGCATTAGTTAGTGCAAGAGTTGGGGTCGTATAACGTAAAAAAAACTTTTTCTTGATTTTTTTCTTCTCTCTCTCTCTCTTAAAACCATGTACTTCTGCCACAGACTGCTCTTCTCTCTTTCCTCTTTTTTTCTGAATAGCCCTTCGTCAATCCATCCATCCATTTCCATTTTAGCTTAGCTTAGCACAGCACACAGTATAACGAGTGTAGTATATATACGCAGAGGTGCAAAAAAAAGTAGTCGAGCAAGTTTTACTATACAAAAATAAAATAAAACGATATATGTGGGAGTTTGAAGATCCCCATTCTCGAAAAAAAAAATTGTTTCTGGAAAAAGGCTGAAAAAAAGTATTCAAGATAAAAAAAAATCCACAGCAAATCATCAACTCTATATAGTATAGTGGTGTATATAATACACGTGCAAGTAGGTAATGTTCAGTAGACGACAGCGGGAACAAGAAAAGAAATGAAGTGTTACCGAGAAAAAGAGAGAGAGCAAAGGACACCCATCTGTAGTCTCGACCCGTACGTACGAGATTTTTTTTTGTTTTTTTGTTTCTTCTCAATTTTTAATATAGCCAAGTAGTATATATGTATGTATGTATACAAGTAAGTACACACGCACGGAATATTACTTTGGCGGCGGTGGATGTCTTTATTAGAAAAAAAGTTGATAGAGTAAAAAAACCAAAAAAATATATAGATAGGTAGGTAGATATACTCTACATATTATTTATTTTCCGCCATGATTCCTTCTGTAAAGTAGATAGTGATATATTTGTCGCGGAATGAATAAAACAAGCTGTGTGTGTGTTTCGTTTGCCTTGAGTAAACAAGCAGGCAAGAAGTCAACAAGGGCTTGTGGAGGAGGAAAGAGGATGATTAACG
>JAHZMT010000756.1:0-15580 GCA_027743785.1 Sinhomidia bicolor | reverse complement strand
TTCATTATTGAGTTTGGGACTGGACTGGGTAGTTGGCTTAACAAAAGGGTTGAAATGAGGAGAATAAAAAAATTATCTTGTGAAACATCGGCATACTGTAAGTTAGAGGATAGAATGGGATGATGGCTTTTTGTTGAATATGGTTGCTTTACTGGTGAAAAATTACAATGCTGAAACTACCTAAATATGTAGATGCATGCCACCAAGGCAGAAAGAAGCATTGCTGCAAGCATGTTGTTTTCTCCGAGCTGAGCGACTGAGCTCTGCTTCCACTTTCATCAATAATTAATTTTTGTTATTATTAGGTATTATAAATATGTAGTTTATTATTGCTTTTCAATGTTAACTTATACATACTAAAACTGTGAATTTAAATTACTTGCGAAAACCCTTAGAGTATTTGTGTTGTATTTTTTAATTGTTCAAATTTTAGTTGTATAGCAGTTTAATTATGATTGTATCTAAAATTAGCTTCCTGAACAGTAAATACTTTATTCTATTTTCGGTAAAAAAAATAAAGTTTAATTTTGTGTTGCCTCTTGCATCTTATATTTGAAACTACATAATATATATAACAGATATTTTTGTTTGTTGAAGCAATGCAATAGTTCTCTTGCCGGAAATTTTCAAGGCCTTAATTGTGACTTTGATCGCTTCTAATTTAATTACAACGTAATTTTCCTTATCATGAAAATGGAAATGAGGCGGAGACCAAAACGTTGCTTATAGTTTTACTTGTGCATCCCAGGTTCTTGTCGCACCAAGCTTCACATTTTCCAAATTAGCGATATCAATTCGAGATTAACTTAACAAGATTAACAAGATTAATACCCAAGGATTTCTCGCAAATTAAGTAGGTACATATGTGCTGTTTACTTCATTTTAAATAGATACGTGGGCAAGATAAACATTATGTGTTTTTGCAATGAAAATGACGGCGTAATAATAGAAAATGGTGCTAATTTCCAAGTTTCCAACAAGTTTTATTCATTTATTCTGCTAAAATTACTTACAATAAATAAATAAATAGATATAGGTATGCACATATGTAGAAAAGCAGAGACCATTTATAGTTTTTTCCAAACAAGTTTTATTCATTTATTCTGCTAAAATTACTTACAATAAATAAATAAATAGATATAGGTATGCACATATGTAGAAAAGCAGAGACCATTTATAGTTATTTAGGTATATTTTTAGATCTCTGCTATATAATTTTTGTTGATTTACCTACATACATACCTCGACATACACGGAACTTTAAGGTTAATGCCTACTTTGATTATATTTATTGTTAATTTGCTTTAATTACCATTCAAAAGTGCTTTTGTCGGTGCACCCAAACTATCTATTAATGACTACTTATACAANTTGTTAATTTGCTTTAATTACCATTCAAAAGTGCTTTTGTCGGTGCACCCAAACTATCTATTAATGACTACTTATACAAGTATTAAGCTCAAAGCGAAATATTTGTTGGTTCATCGTCTTTCGTTTTCAAAATTAAAACTTGGAAACAAAAAGAATACTTTCATTGAGTAATTTTCATTGCTATTTTATAAAATTATATTGTCTAGTCGTATATGAGTACATCATCATAATTATAACAAAATTACTTTGCCCTTCAACTCTTTTAAATTAAAATTATATCCTGACATATAAATTCAACTTCTTTTCAGGTTGATAGGTAAAATTTATAGCAGCAATAAGGAACTATGCATAATAATATATCTTTTTCATCAAAGAGTGTACATATATGCAATTTTCTGCCACCATAAACTTGCATAATATCTTGAGTATTATACCTTTTGTCTTTGTTCTACTTTGTTTACGGTACCGTTTTCAAAAGTTGAGGAAGATCCTCCTAGATTTCTTGCTTATGATACAGGTCGTCATCGTCCATAATGATTTTTTCAGTATCATCGCCTTCTTCCTCCTCACTCATCATCATCATCATCTCGTCCGAGTTGTAGTTTCTTGTTGATGAATCCGCGGAAATGGCAGAAGAAGAAAGATTTGAATCGTTTACACTACCACTCCCACTGCCCGGCTTTCTCACTGTTTCTTCATCTGGTCGGGTTCGTTTGTGCTTTGTTCGCCGATTTTGGAACCAAACTTTTACCTACAATAAGAGAGAGTGGAGACATGAGCATACACTACAGCAAAAATTCTCGTTTGTTTTTCAACTAACCAATTATTTTTGAGAGATCATGTAGCAATGGAAGACAGCAATTTTATTCTGATTTTTTATGATGAAAAGGTGTGAACATTTTTTTAAACACACCAGATGACATTCTTCTCGTTGGAAAAAAAATCTTTGCCAAAAAGCTACCTCAATTAAGAAAGTGTACAGTAGCAGTATGAAATTTGAAATGCTAATGATGTGTATTTTTTGTTGTATGCTCAACTAGCTCAACTGTCATTGGTCCTTGTGGCTCTGCACATGTCTCAAATCACAAGCTTGTTAATATTAGTTATGTACTAATTACTAGAAAAACAATATTAGTAACTAGTCAGTCAAGTTTACCCTCGAATGACTCCAAGCTTTTTAAAAAAAGATTTCTTTATTACAATTATAGTGACACCGACAACATAATGATAAAAATGGCAATGCAAAATATCTGTACATTTTATGTGCGCTCTTGTAGAACAGCTCTGAAATCTTAACTTGACAGAAATTTATTATGCCAATAAGTTGACAGGACTAATTAAGACAACATGTTCGTTGTACTGATATGTCTACAGCAAATGTCTCTCTAGCTTGTAGTATATAGGTGCATTACGTAACCTTTATGTTGTACGCTTAGTTGACAATGAATACATTAAGATGACAATGAAATTTGTAGCAAACTACAAAGTGTAGTTCTTGTTCTACTAACAAAGCGTTCTGTTCTGCATTTTTTAATTCTTGTGACAGTGATTGTCATTAAAAAGAGCATGTCTCCTCACTTAAATCACTAAAATGTTGTGATAATTTGCTAAGATAAAGATAAAAATGGGTTTGCCAACCATGTTTTCTCTCTCCATGACTTGTTGTTTGATTCATCATTAAAATAGTGCAAAAGCTCTTCTAAAAATATATATATGTACAAGCGACAAGCTACATGACTTTTTGTGCATGTGCTTCTTAGTATTTTGATATGCAAGAGGATCGAATGCCAACAATGCATGCAGACTATATGCAAACTAACTAAGTAAGTGACGAAAAACAGCAAGAGGTACCGTTACACTTTATCCACTAGCACAACAGCACCACAACTAGCAAACCAGCTTTGATATGTATACAACATTTTTACATGCAAATTTACAACACGTACATGCCCTGCCACAGTGTTTTTATTATCAACGCAAAGCGTAATTAAATTAATGACATCATGAAATAATACGACATAAATATTTGCTCGCTTGCTTACTTGAGTTTCAGAAAGTGACAAAGAGTTGGCAAGCTGTTTCCTTTCTGCTCCAACCATGTAATGATTCCGTTCAAAAGCATGCTCTAATTGAAGCAGTTGGCTGGGACTGAAAGCAGTCCGAATCCTTTTTGGCTTGCGAAATGGCTGCAGGAGGAAACCAGGTAGGTCAGAACCTTTTTGAAAAAAGACAGAAAAATGAGAGACTATTATTTAGGTATTATGAAAGCGCACAAACAAACCAAAAAGCACAATTAAGAAGGTTTATCATCATCATCATCATATTAATCAATCAAGGTTGTAGTTTTATATAATGCACTGCATTCGTTTTCATTATAAGATACTTATGGCTATAACCTTTAAATTCATCATCATGAAATACGCATAAAAACAAATGGTTATTAACAATTGTGTTCTTAATAAGGCGAGGTAGTCATTTTTATGGAGGCTCAGTGGCTCAACCTCATCAATACTAAAGTACTTGCTTGCACCAATAAAATTCTCAATCTCCATTTTAGTGATTTTAAAATATTACCTGTAGATATTTTTTAATATCGCAATTCTGAGAACCAAAGAGTCAAACTGCAAATTATTGATGCCTAAATGCCTGGATTCAAAATATGTACAGATATTTCATTAAACTAACATTATCGGTAATAAAAAAGTCTAAAACCATAATTGGTTTAAAAAAGTGATGATGACGACCATCGTTTGTTCACAATGATGATGATGATGATGCGATCCACATGGTACGCTTTTTCTCTGTACTTTTTTTGCTGCTGCTGTTATGATCATGTCGAATTTCTAATGCATATAATATGCAGAAAATTGCACTGCATCATCATCATTATATTATTTGAATGATTAGAAAATGATAATGACGGGATCATATATCTCATAAATCATGCAATTTGTTGCCGTTTTCAACCTCCTCTTTTTCGTCTCCTTTTTCTCGCCATATTATTATCCAATTTAAAGAGCACTGACGATAAGCATTTTATTATGTATATTTATAACCCATAGGCTTTTTATATTATTATCTTGATTTTGATCTGGTTGGCAAACAAGTGTGTGTGTGTGTGTGTGTATGTGTCTGCTGTTTCAAGCGATGATTTGCTTATTTGATCGATGGCGTTGTTGATTGTTAATCTGGGAAAGTATAGTAGTAAGCTCAGCTCTGACAATGACCACAGTATAGTAGAGGCAAAAAGCAGAGAGTGAAGCTAACGCCAAAATCAACACAAAGCAATGTTGCCGTGTTTGTTTGCAGATTCACGCCCATTTTTTCTTCACTCTAAAGTCTGGTTAGGTTGTTTATCCATGTCTCAGATTTTTATCATCACCAAACATCTTCCTTTTTGCTACTATCATCATCATCATCATCACCACCACCACCATATCGCCTTCAATACGTTATTATAGCTTATAGCATTCTGTAAAAAATACCGTGTATCCATCTGTCTTTTAACATATTACACATCATTATTGTATTTCGATAGACATGAACAGTCATCAATTTAAAAACTTTGTTTAAAAGTTTTAAAAAACCCAAGAGTTAAGTAGTGCATGAATACGAAGAGAGAGATGAATGTGAAATAAATACGGATGGAGACAATAGCAAATTAATTTTTAAATGGAGCTTTTGTTTCATTTTGTAAAATTGTCCTCCTCTCCGATTCTGCTGTAAGTAAACAAAAAAGTTAATATCAGCAAAGACCAGCCTACTCATTTCGTTTTTTTTTTCAACTTCAAAACTTCTCAGTCTTATTTTTCTGTTTACAAGAAAGATGCCCAATAAACGTTAGTCGTGATCATTCCATTAAATTAGTGAATATAATTTAGAAGGCTGTAACCTATTTGATTGTTCTCACCATTGTTAAGTGTGATTGAATGAAAGAGACTGCATAATAATATTAATGTGACCTGTGCTGATACTTTACAAAATCTTTGGCTTATTAGCTAGTCATGCATAGTATTATAATGTTCTATTGAGGCTGTTGCTCATTGATGTGCTAATAAGCAAAATGCATGAATAAAGGATGCTGTGTTGTGAGAAGAATCAATTCAATAATGTTATTGAATTATTATGGTAAACAATAGATAGACTTTCTCAATTAATTCTTGAGGACAAAATAATCGCTAAAGATTTCTTTTCAACAAAATTAGTAAACAGTTTAACTTTTTTTTCGCTTCTTATAAAATGCACCCACTGTCCAATAACTCATTGATTGGTTTTTTGTCGACGATGATAATGGTGTCTTCAAGTAAACAACCTATAGCCAAGGGCAAGTAAGTGAATTTATGGCGTATTATTACTTTACCACCAAATATTATATTTACCGTGTAATTAATTGTCTGACGTGCGTATAATTACTGATGATTAACTATAAAAGCTTGGAAAAGGAAAAGGAGCGTCGGTTATTGCTTCTGCCAGTCAAAATACAAGCTTTTTGAGTATTTTATGTAATAGGCTATTAAAAAAATAACGGAAAATGTAAATAATAATGAAGTAGAATTCATTATTTTATTTTTAAAAATGTAAATTTTCTTCCAAAATTTTAAGCAGAAGCTATGTGGTAGTTCATTATGTTGAGAAACTGTGTATACACGTGTGTCAAGAAGTCTGCAACGATAAATAAGCATTCACGCCCCTTCTTCTTGTTTCAAATTCCTTTTGCTCGGCTTCCTTTTCTGATGATGAAAATTTCAAAACATGAGTAATAAAAATAAGTGAAGTGAAATTGATCGCTCTCTTTACACGTGCCTTTGAAATATCCTCTTATATTTTTATGTACCTACCTAAATATCTCACAGTATTCTATCTACGCAATTTATAAATATATAGGAGTAATCTATTATGTCTTAATAGTAAAACATTGTTTTGGTCTAAACTTTATACTTTACTCACGATTATTCGTGATAATTATGATGATGATGATCGTTTGTATTTGGTACACTGTACCCACTGTACGTATGCAACATAAATCGGCCGGATTGTAGCAGGACGTGGCAAAAACATAAGATGCAAACTGAGATTTGATCTAATTAATGAGCAAGATTTATTACCTACTTTACCTCGAACTCAGCATGATGTACATAGCTCCGCAAATCTGACCGTCTGGCCTGACTGCACATATTATAAATGTATGTTGATCAGTTGTGTACATTATTAAATTAAGTTAAATGCAGCATGACATGTGACTGACTACTTCTTCTAGGTAAATGCATATATATATATATATATATGCATATGTTTGATCAAAATCAAGTGTAAAAGATTAAACGAGCTGCCGTCAATCATTACAATTTTTTGCTCAATTTAAAAGAAAAACCCTTTTATGAATGAAAAATCCATGTAATTAATGCACGTAGGTAATTGACATATTTGTTCTGATGAATATCATAACGAGCGTGTGTTGTTATGTTGGATGGAATTATGTTTTCAATTAAAGTTTCTATTTAGCCCCAAGAGAAGTCATACGTCTCTTTTTTTGCGCAAGATGCCATTCAATTGAAGCGTGTTAGCTTCATAATAATCGTAATTTTTAATAGAAAAAAATGTCTGTGTAAAACCTAACAAGCACAGTAGTTGGTCTCCATTCAAAGACTTGCAAAAAAATAAGTTAATTGATTAGCGAGAAATGTTTAATATCGTGATCATGTCAAGTCACGTCACACACCTTTGTTTGCATTTAAATTGACGTCTTAACTGAGCCAATAAGCATATTGCTTATTAGAAGCAATCTGCTAACCTGGGCCAAAGCGATGAGGAAACAGCCTCGAGTGCTTCGCTAACAGCCAAGGATAAAGGGGATGTGCCGTAGCAGGATGGCGAGGTGGGTGTTGACCGGGAGGCATCCAACCCGGAAGTCCTGGATGATGATGCTGCTGATACTGTGCTGCAACTACAGCAGCTGCAAAATTCATCATTCCTTTTGGATGTGCAGCAAATTGTGGCATGCCATGCGCACCAACAGGAGGAAGATGTTGTGAGGATGGCTGTACAGGGGGCTGAAATCCTACAGAAGGTTGTAATGCCCGTGAAACTGCATGTCGTGTGACTTCAGTTGAAACATGCGAATTGTTTCGTTGTGACTTTTGACAATCGCTATCATGAGGACTGGAGCTCTTTGACGAGCTAGTAACGTTAATGTTTGTTGTGATGACTGGTGGAGGCGAGGGCGTTAATGAAGTTACCGAATCATTTGTAATCCCATTATTATGGAGGTGGTGGTACTGGTAAGACATAATGTCTTTATTGGAACTAATACTATTGTTAGTGCTGGGACTGGGATTGCTAACTGTGGTGAAAATATTGAATGAAGAAGCCATTTTAGGGCTACTGATTGTAGATGAGTTATTGCTCCCCTGAGAAACGACATCATGAAAATGACTTGAAGTTGAAATAGGATTTTGTGGGCTGGCATTTCCACTTTTAGCATTACTACCACTGTTACTGAATATCTGTTGAGGATGAGACTGCAAGTGAGTAAATGCATTGGAGATTGCATGGACATCTCCACTTTTCAACCCAAACGTGGTATTATTATCACCAGTTACATCTGATGCTTGAGGAAAAGAAGATTCCGTGATAGTGATAGTGGAAGTGCCTTTCCTGAACTTATCATCTTTGCATGCACCTAGCTGAGAAGATAAGTGATTTGACTTTGCTGATTTTATCGGCTTAAAACTGCTCACTTTGTTAGTACAGCCACCACCCACTATAGAATCTATTGAGAAGCCAATTTTTGGCTTGTGCGCCGCAGGCAGTTCAGTCGATACAGGTGCCAACGGCATCATACTAAGTTTTGTCGGTGCAACAAACGACACGATTAACAACTGAAATAACTTCCGATTTTTCCACTCAATTAGTACATGATTAAAGTAATTTTCTGCAAAATCCTTGCCAAAAATGTCCATGATGAAATTGAAAGTAGCACTAGCTCTTTGCTGAAACTCATGCTTATTTAACCAAAGAGCTTTATGAGACTTTATGTGTTATCACTCAACACTTATCTTTGATTATCACAAAAACACGCTCACAAAGTAAAACCGTTACTTTTAACAGCTTATACTTTCCAGCGTACTGCAATCAACAGAGCTGGGAGTAGTATGATGCTGCTATTTAGGTATATATTTGCCCCAATACAACTTCTCACAATCATAATAATGCCTGGATTATAGGTAAGGTACATTGATCCATTGTCAAGATTGTAAAGAAAATTGTTGTTTGAAGAAAGATCACGACAAGGCAACTGCAACTGACGACGCCACTGTAGTTCTCGCTGTTACACTGTGCATGCATATTATTGCATTTTGTCTTGATGCAACGCAACCTCCAACAAATTCGTTTTTTTTCGCTGTGTACACGTGTGCAGTTGCAGTGTTAGCTGCAGAAAGGAAACACGAAAACCAATCACCCATATATTTTATCGCTTATTAGCAAAACACATAAAAGTAGCACTATAACTCTCCTCCGACACACATCAACAGTTACTATTGCAGATTTGATCAGAAATTATGTTAAACTCGTACTATTTTCATTGAAGCACAGAATAGTACCACGATAATGGATAAGCAAGTAACCAATAATATGGCGTAAACTAATTTAATAATAGTAAACATTAATTTAATTGTCAATTAACTTTACGTAATTATTCATGTAAAAAGATGTGATCGAGATTTAGCAATTTATTTATTACTATTTATTATTGTCCTTTAAGACTTTATTGTACGAAAAACTTATCTCTATATCGAACTTGTCCTGTAACACTGGTTCACTCGTAGACCAAAAAGTGCTAGTATAGCTGTAATAATAATAATATGGGGTTTGCAAAAAGTTGCTAGCTACATACACGTAAACATGCTCATATACTTTACTCAAAAGAAGTAAAGCTATATGAGCACTCATTTTAACACGGATTTGCAATAAGTAGACAATATAATGGAATAGAATCCTTCTTCAAGCTAGAGAACAATAAACCTGTTAAGCAGCATGCACTCCACAGCTCAGCAGCAAACTTATAGTAAACTAATAGCGTGAACAGAAAATACAAAAACGGCAACCAGCCGATAGATACGAAGAAAAATATGAACGTAAAGAAAAGATGGGGTAGCGTTGGCTTTTGGTTGTTGGTAGTGTTGCAGTTCTGTTTACAAAAAAAGTGGAAGTCACGGCGAGAAAAAGAATGGAGAAGCAACAACAATGCAAAATTTTTGTAGCATTGCACATTCTGTGAAATCTGTTTGCTGGAAACTATTTTGCAAAAAACGTGTTTTGAGTCTAATAGTACGTCCTTGAAAATAACATTAACATAATATTAAATTGCAGTAAAAATATGTATTAGTACAAATTATGTATTTTTATGTTGCATTTTGCAGTAATATTATGTATTATGAGAATAATGCTTATATTGCTACACAATAACTTGTAATATTATAGATACTTCAACTTGTATTTTGTTTTACACTGAAAGATCATGAGCTGCAAATAATTAATAATAAATTACTACATTATTTGAGGGTAACATCACAATATTGGATTCTACTTCATTTATTGCTGCCAAATGTAGAATTGAGCGATATGTATATAGGTAGGTACTTTACAAAAATTTCATTACATTACAATGTAGTTAATTTTTTATATGATTTTGTCTTCTTTTTCTCTATAAATGACATTTTTCTTTGCGCGATTGCTTTGCATTATCATATAATTAAGCCCATAATCTCGGAGCAAATACGTACTTCTATCAATAGTAAAAAGTATATGACGACCTCCCTACAAGTTCCTTTTTGATGTTTTTAGATCAAATCGCAGTTCATTAAATTCCCTCTTTGCAGCTATCCTGTCACAGTCTCGGCTTTTTTACTGCATAAGTTCATCCTCACCAATAATAGAACGGCACATTTTGTGCGTCATCATTTCATATTATATCATCACCATCAGAACTGTATTACTTTGATAATCATAAAATCTTCATCATCATCTTATTATTATTATCATCATCATATCATCCACAACAGCAGCACGACAACGCGACGCGACCAACATCAGCGGAAAAAATGAGATTGAAGATGATGCGATGATGAAGCCGATTATTATATCCTCCTCCTCATGATTACCATCATCATATAAAAATATCATGTCATGTAATACAACTTGATAGTTCAACAGTATCTTGGACTACTACTGCATGCATACTTATATAACTTATACCACCACTACTACAAAACAGTTTGTCTTGATGATGATGATGATGTGATCATGTTAGCGATGAAATTGCCAGCTAAAGTGGTAGTCAATCTTTTTATATTCTTGAGAGACTTGGCAAATGGGAACTTTTTCCGTGATGATGATGATGATGATCATGTCGGTGGAAGTGGAAAAGGGTAATAATAATGCTTATTCCCTATCGTCACACAAAATGAGAGTGAGATTCTTCTATAAACTTTACCAACATATACAAGCAAAGCAGAGAAGATTCTCTCCTCTCACATACAAGAAAAAAAAGTTTCAGCAATATGACAGAGCAAACAGTCTACCTCCCTAGCAGTCATGAATGAGAAGATGATGACCTTATCAAAAAAGAAGCAGACGAGCTTTATACGCTCTCTAGTAGCCGTATTTTGAGTATAATAAAACATTATATCGCAGCAGTAGCAGCAAGAGTAGTAGCAAAGCAAACACATAGTTGAACAGCAAAGCTACACACATTTTATACGATCCTCTGCTACTACTCATGTTTCCATCCACCACGAACGAATTACTTTTACGACAGGCCGATCTCTTTTATATGATGGGAAATGCTATTAGTTGAAAGGCTCATTTTGGCATGCCTAAACTGGCAGTCCCAGCAGTCTCACATGTAATTCCTTTTTTTCTGCCCGAGTCAGCAGAGGAGGGATTTCCTAGTCCCACCTCATTCTTCCATAATAATACCGTAATATCAAACACACATAACAACCAAAAACTCTCTTCACCATCTACCACCACCACTTCACTCCACTTTGCTCATGGTTTTTCTGCCACCGCTACCATCACCACCACCACGGCTACGACAAAAGGAAAAAAAATTGAGGAAGCAGAAGCAGAGAATTTAAACAACGAGCTGCGTTGTCGTTTTGAATCGTAGTTTCCACTATAATTCTTCCTTTCCTCTCCAACCAAGCAAACATACGACGAGAACGACGACATGACCAAATATTGCAACCAAATCTAGAAGCCTTTTCATTCAGTAAGTGTCGCGTTGTGGAAAACTAAGCTCCTTTTTTGAGTAATAATATAATGCATTTAGCAGCAAACATACTTTTTCAAGTGGCAATATAAAAGTACAATGATGAGTGCGATAGTAGCTCCATGTCAGCATTATCAGCGTCTTTTTATTGTGTGTGTGTGTATTTATATGCACATAGAAAGAGTATTCATATTATTACCGTCTACTGCTACGTAAACACTTCACCAAAGTGATGATCATCGTCAGAATGAGTGGTGGTATGATCTTGTGATGTTGATGATATGATGTGATGATCATGATGGACTCAACGTCACACTAAATCCCTTTCTATAATGAGATTTTTCATGGCAAAGTGTTATACCACAAATAAAATGCATTTTCCTTTTTTTGCCTGGTATTTACGGGAAAAAAGTGAGCTGGTTGGAAAAATAGGATAGAAGACGAAGTATTACATTATTCCAACTGATTGGTTGAATGGATAGAAAGTTGGATTCTTTAAAAGTTTAGCCCTTTTTATCTTGCTGATCTTCCTTTATTTACTATAACCAGTAGCACAAGATCAAATCATTTTTATAGCTGCTGTGTACCATCATTTGACTCTTTCTGTCTCATGACGCGGCTTTTACCAATGAAATGAGAAGGCGATGAATTCGATGATATCGGATGATAGTACTTCATTCTTTTAATCTCTTTGCCCTTCTTCACAGTCTTGTTAAGGCACTCCATACAGTTCTCTGTGCTGCTTTTGCTGCATTAATATTGTCGTCTGCTCGGCAGCTGGAATGGAATTTAACGGGAGCGTTGAAAAATGCGGTGGTAAAAGAAGAATGAATGAAGTTTGCGAGATGAGAATTTTAAAATGTGATGTTGATCTGGAATCTGGGATCCACAACCCACATTCCTCATCATCACTTATTCCATTTACTGCAGCAGAATTTTAATGACGGAAAAGAAAGGACCAAAACCTAAAATGGAAAGGTTACTGTCGGTTTTCTGGAATGGAAAAGGTACATCTGACGTGCAGCAGTCCAAAGACACAAGGAGAAATGCAAGCGGTATCAACTTGCCCCAAAGTATTCTAGCTGAGCTGTTTCACTCGTGTCGTGTTCTATTTTTGTGAGAAGGGGACGAAAGTGAGAAGAAGCTCTGTGAGATGAACATGCATGTAGCACCTCTTTTCCTCTTTTCGTAACAATTTTTTTTGTATTCAGCAGTATTGCGTGTTTATTAGCTTATCATGCAAGGAAACTGATTTTTTTCGTACAAATTTTGTAACAGTTCATTTCGTAAACTGAAAATTTTATTGTTAAAACGAGCAAACACAATAAAAAGTTGGCATACTTTTCGTTAAAATAGGTATATTGCCCCTAATCAAAAATACAATATGAATGGATTTTAATTAGATAAATAACAAAAATTGGCCCTGACACCTGGCATCATTACATTACACTATAGATAGACAATAATTCGCAAAATCCATTAAAAAGAATATTACAGTACGGAATATATTTTGCCTAAAATACGATGTAAAATTGCTATATTGCCCGTTTTAGTTTCAACATCGTAAAATAAAACGTACACATGTATATAATCATGTTTTGTTTAATCTCTAATAATTATTATTATTTTGCTTTTTATGTCGCCACAAAGACAGAAGTCTACCCAGACAAGCTGTTTTTCAGCATTTTTGTATCAGTTTTTCCCACACTGAGGCAACACACATAGGTTTCTCTTTTGTCTCCGGTGCTGTTCCCTTTCTATTTTTTTTATTATTTAATTTGTCTACTTAATTTGTTCGATTTTCCAGGAGTGACACAACCTCAAAAAACATTCGTGTTTGGGGGGTAACCACTCTTCTGCGTGCATATTATACTCAATATTACACCTTAATATATATATATATATAGGTACTTAAGGATTTCTTGTGAAAGAGAATTTGGTAGAGGTAACTTTGGATTTTGATGTAGACAGGCAGGCAACACGCTTCAATATTTGCAAAGAAAGTATCCATTTCTCCATAAAATTTCCTAAAGCATTTTAATGGAAGTTTAATGTGCCGGACTGAGTGGCGAATAATTAAAATTGATCCTGGCAGACTCATATTGTCACACTTAATGGGATCCTGACTCTTTTGTAAACAATGTACGTTTATGTACTTTGTAAATATGCTTACCTCTACCACCACCACCACCATCAATGCATACGATACTCAAAATGGGCAACTAAAACTAATAATAAAATTAAATACTCTTTTACTCTGTTGAGGTTACAACTTGCTGCTTCTTCCACCAGCGGTAGAAACGCAATTTACTTGGGATGGTGAAGAAACGGGAAAAACATTAAAGCAAGTTTGGTGTCACCAGAAAGTAAACATTAAACAAGAGAACGAAAAGTACCATCATCAAAACCGCTTACTTCTCCCTGCTGCTGCTGCTGGTGATGCGATGCCTTTGAAGCAGAATTTTGCTCGTTTTACTTGATTACTGTTTATTGTTGTTATTACCACTTTGCTATATACACTACTACTGCCACATTTTGGCGTTACCCGATATTCTCAACAAATATGCATGCCATAAAAACTCCTGATATGGAATGACAACAAAATATGATAAAAAGGATTCCGATCCCATTATGCGACAAGGCACGGAACAAGCAGACAGCTAATTGAAAAATAATATTTTGAATACGGCAATGATGATGATGATGATAATAGCGATGTTGAGAGAAAAGCCGTTTTTCATCAAAAGCCTTTTAATAGAAAAACGGCTCTTCTCTTGTTCTTTTACATTTTGCTACAAAAGCGAGAGATGGTACATGTGGTGGTGGTGGTGGTAGTGACTGTAATAATAACAATAATGATATACGATTAAAACATTTTTGGACACCACACACACCACTACCACCATCATCAGACACAGTATCAAGAGCAAAACGGTAAACAAATAGAGAACGTTTAGTTTGTTACGTTATTATTATGGAGGCAAACTGCCATAATGGCATTTTCACCAAGATTCAATGATAATAATATAACGATCATGTTATGTCTGTCATATGCTGGCACTACACAAAACAAGTTGTGTTTTTTTTTCTAAAAAAATAGCAGCCCTTAAACATCTCTTTATGAATTCAGGTCTTACTTTCCCCCTTTCCCTTTTCCATAAAAGCGACACCGAGAAGTAAATGGAACGGAGGATCAAAAGCTTTTTGTTTGGCAAACAACCATAATATTTCCATTCCAGCTCTACTTTAGAAAACCAGCAGTGGTGTAGTACCATAAAGTCTCCATTACGTTATGAATGTTGAACACCAAAGTAATTCCCAACAATAACATTCATGTGATAAAGTTGTGTGTGTGTGTGTTCTCGTGTTCTGTAATCCTTTCCACAGCAATAATATTGCTACCGTTTTGGTATTTATAAATACTGATACACATGTATGTAGTCTATCCGTGAGGTCTAAAATATCATTGATATTCTTTTTGCTGAAGATTATTTATTGTATTTTGTACTGATAAGGTTAGATTTTGTTCCATTATGTATGAATGTTTCCTTTTAACTAATGTCAACAAAATGGTTAAAATTTCCTTAAGGGGAACAAGAGCGCAGTGTGGTTTTCCTTTGCAAGGAAAGTTCTAAAAAGTTGGGGAGAAAAGAGAGCAAACCGTTTATATCATTTGAATTATGCAGTTACAAAAAAAACTTATGTGCAGATTGCTATGATAAACTAAAATAATTATTAACTGGGCATAATTTTTACTTTTATCAAATGGAGCCTTTCTCACTTTTTTTGGAAAATGTTTCATAATCAACTTATTATTATTATTATTTTAATGAAAAGAATGTACATTTGCAAGTTGCAATATAATAAAATAAGTTGAGAGCGATATAATTTTTTTACTTTATTTTATGATTATATACGCGTTAGAATAAGTAGTGC
>JAHZMT010000755.1:0-24192 GCA_027743785.1 Sinhomidia bicolor | reverse complement strand
ATTGGCTATCAAGGCAAAAATGTAAAGAGAACAGACGCACATGTACATGTAGTACGGGCGTACGGGAAGAGCGAGAAAAAATAACAAAGAAAATGACAGTTGGCCTGGCTCTCTCTACTCTCTCTCTCTCTCTGCTCAACTCAATGTTTTTCTGTTTTTGTTTTGTGGACAGGAATAAAAAATATCACAAACAAACTACCTAAAACAAGTTCACATTTGTGCCGTGTCAAATAAATTATTTAGTTATTTTTTTCATTCTGTAAAATTTAACGATTTGGAGCCTTGTAAAGTTGTTAACTGCTTTGGTTGGGAATTCGGGATTGATTATATTTTCTAACGTTGTAATCAAATCCAGACAATCCAGAGACCTTGCTAAGCCCTAAAGTTTTGATGTGGGTTTGAGGGTTGTTACTGTTGTCTGTTGCGGTGTCAAAGTCTTTTTTATTCTGTCAAGTCAAAGGTGACAATCACTTGTTTTATTTACTGATTTGTTGTGACAGTCGTAAAATTAAAGTGCGCCACAGAATGGTGCAGGTGAAAATCGAGCCTGGTCATAGTGACCTGAAAGTAGAGCCACTTTCAGGGGTTGACGTGAATGATGCTGTAGCTCGATTACAGTCCAGGGGTGCTGTGTCTGATGACAATATATTTGAAATTCTTCCCCGTTTTTCCATATCTTCGGGGGAAGATAATGAGAATTGGGATTGTCATTATACACGAAGAAGAGATGAGGTGAGATAGTGATGATAGATAAATACGTTAAAGTGCTTTATAAATCACATTCCTATGTTATGAAAAGAATAATTAATTCTAGACATTTATTTAGGTCCTCACTGTTACTGGAGGAGGAGATATGACTGGCATTATCATAGGACGCGAACTGTTAGCATTTGAGCGCGATAAGGAGGAGGTTTCAAAACAATTGCATTTTTCGGCCTTTGTTGATTTTGTTGTTTGGAGGCGTTCAATTCTATTGATTGGATTATCTTCGTCTGAGATCATTCTTGTCGATCCGAATACATATGGAATTTTATTTTCATGGTTGGTAAAGGCGGTGTATTAGTTTACGTAGTAAAGACCGAGTTACTAAAATTAAATGCTTGTTGATTTAATGATTCTAGGAATGTAGCAGTTAAACTAGAAGGAAACACGCGTTTTTTTGTTGACGCTTTTATTCACTCGAATCCAGATCCAACAAAAATTGATGTAATTCTTGTGTCTAGAGATGGATTAGTTTGCACATTCCGAGAAATTGCTTTATCAGATGGAACATTAGATGCTACTCATGACCAAAACGTTTCAGTAGATGTCGACTTGGGTTCAATAAAAGACATTTCGAAGCACTCTTTAAGCATCACCTCCAAGGTAGTTTATCATGGTTTTTACAACTATTAAACAAAATTATATTACAGCATTAACCTTAACCTACGGTCTACCCAAACACATGATTGCCATATCATATAATTATATTAATGGGTTTTTATTTTTTATAGATTTCTTGCGTTTGTTCTCCTACAGGAAGCAGTTTGATTGTGGTTGAAGAGTCGGGAAATATTTTAATCGTTGATCTAATTTCCAAAGTACAAAATTTTTATGCTGTGTCAAACCTGTTGTACAGCATTAATCCTGTCTTGCCAAAGTCCTGTGTTGTTCCTTTAAAGATAGCTGTGTTTGAAGGGTATGATGATAACAATGTTCAGATGAACTCAACTGTTAGTATAGTGTAGTGTATAGTAGTACGCTTGTTGAATTGTTTTAAAGTTGATCCAATTTTGTGTATTTTTAGGAATTTGTTTCTGTTGACGTCTAATGGAGTTTTGGAAATATTCACAGAAGATAATTCTTATGCTAGCAAGCCTTTGGCTTTTTCAACGCCATCAGCATCCATCTATGATTTCAAACTCGTTAAAAATAATAACGAACGAGTAGTAAAACTCTGGGTATTGTATTCTACCGGCGATCGCTCAAAAATGGAGAATTTCCTTGCAATATTTGGAGGACCCACTTTTACATTGGAATTCAGCTTCCAACTTCCTGTATTTAACAAAACAGGAGAATCGTCTTGGTTTAAGTTTCCCAAGAACGGTAGCCCGTTTGAAGAGCCAACTACTATCGTGGAAATGACTCCCGATAATGTTCTAATGTATCATATTCTGGAAACGTCAACAGACGTCACATTACAAAAACTATTGTCAAGAGGAAAATATTTGGAGGCGAAAGGCTTGGCAGTTAGTTATAGTAAAGATTTGGATATTGTTCGAAAGGCAGAGGCCCGAGACAAATTAAACAAAATAGTTGCGCTTCACTTGTCTAATGGATCACAAGATTTAGGTTAGTTATCAAAGATACATGATAACTTTTCATGTATCTTTTTTGATTTGTCCTTTCGTGAATTTTTTTACTATTTCTGTTCAGGTAAAATTTATATTTATTGTTTATAGATGTTCAATGGAAAGAACTTTTAGCAGTGCTCAATGAAATTGACGACGCAGAATTTGTTTGTAACTTCTGTGTGGAGGCTCAGCTACACCGAATTGAATGGGTGAAAACAATTCTCAATTTGGGAAAGGGACGAGTACCAGATTGTTCTACGACGCCAGCAGCTAGCACACTACTTTTAACTTTGAAAAAGTTTTACACTTTCGAGTTGGTGTGTCCTTCTGACACAATAAATGAATGGAAGTCGTTCATATCCAAAGACAACACAATGTTTCTTCAAAGCATGAAATTCCTTCAAACTGTAAGCAGGAAATTCGATAACAGTTTTCAGATATCATTGGAGTATGAATAATATAAATAAAACTGAAGTTTTTTTTATTATTTTGTCTATTTTTTCATTATAGGGTAATTTTGGGAAATGTGAACGAATTTGGAGAAGACATTCTGATGAGTTTATTTCAGCAATATCCTTGAAGGACTTTTTACCATTCTTTAACGTCTTATTTGACCATCAGCTCAAATCGACAGAGTCAGTGTCTCTTCTCAAAACAATTTTACCATATTCTGTAACTAAATTAGCCCAGTCAACAGACAACGCTGAAAATATACCAAACAATGTAACAGAATTAAGAGAACTCGGTGTTTTAATTGGGATTATTCAGCGTCAAGTTTTCACTTTAGAAAGTAAAATTGATTGGCCTGTAAACGCTTTGAAATTCATTAAAGTGTTAAGTTCAGTCGTCAAAGACGAAATTAAGCTCTTAAAAGAGTCACAAACAGAGTTGGAATCATTCTTGCGAAAGAAGAAGATGATTGTTCAGCAGATTCAAACTCAGCTGAATCGACTTGAACAGATTCTAGAGGAATTAACAGAGTTGAAAGAAAATCATAGTATCAGAATTTTGTTTCATGATTACGTAAACGTAAGTTCAGTATGTAAATTGATTTCAAATCAAGCATTTCTATATCGTGTACTTTCAAACGTATATATATACATTTGTCTGGCACATCGTAAAGAATGCATATTATATTGTATAATTGCAATGTACAGTAATCTAAAATTTTGAAAAAAATTTGTAGAATGAAATACCAGAAGTTGTAAATAAGCTTCTATATAAATTGCTAAGCCAGGAAGAGTGTAGAAGGTTTTGTTTCAAGATATTTACGACCGTATGCAGAGAGGAAGCGTCTTAGCATTGATTCTTTATTCGCAGAACACATTAAGGTAACTTTCACAACAAGGATAATATTTTTGTATAATGCAAATGAAAATGGTGAAGAAAGTTTTGAATTTTTGAAAACTCTATTACAACGTTAATTAGTTGTATTTTCATTTTACAGTCTGTTCTACAGTACACACACTACTACATTCAGTCAACAAATATACCGCATGAGGAAAGAATAGTCTGCCTCGTGAATTTGATCTCATCTGATAAAATAAAATTTGAATGTGCACTGCTCATAGCGAGTGAATGGCCGGTTCCTTGGACTCCAGGAATCGCTGGGATGGTTGACCGAATTTTGGCTGCTTCGAGATCTTCAGTACACCCCGAATGTGTCGCACTGTACGACGACATATTTATAATGCGCAAGCAGGTGCCCTATCGGTGCGTTATAAATAAGTACAAGCTGAATAGCTCTAAGCTGGTCAGTAGGAGATCATACGTCACAGTAAGTTCCTTCTGTTTAACTTTTTTTGCAATATTTCTTTATTTCTTTTATAAAGTTACTAAATAACGTTTTCTTCAGATGGCTCTACTACGAATTTTGAAATTGAAAAAACCTGGGTTTCACGATGACTGCCTCGAACTTTTAAAACACGTTCCACGTAAAACTCTAATAGATGAAATGCAGTTAGAGTACACCAAGTCGATTTTAAAAATATTTGATGAGGAAGAAAATGTAGAAACCGTCCTTCCAAGCAACGTGGAACCAAACAGAAACCTTCGAAAGGCACTTTTTCATCGAATGTTCATTGAAATTCAAAATGTGAGTATTTGCTGTTATTTGATAATACGAAATTTGATTTTTATTGTTTGCTTTGAAAAGTTTCGACCCATTATTAGCCTACTGCATTGTCAATTTTATTGTCATATTATAATAATGGTTTATATTTAGATGGAGAAAAGTACCTTCTGTGACATTTATTCAAAAGAAGAGCAGGAACGTTGTGTTAAAATTTTTAATCTATTGGCTAATGAAAGTAAAGACCCCAGAAATAGCATGCTTTGCAAGCTAAAACAGTTTTTACCGGAATTATCACTTGATGTAGTATATAACGCAGAATTTCCGTATGTGTCTCTAATCCCTTTCTTCGAAGGTTATAATCATTTCAATTATTTCAATTGCATAAATTACTTGCATGAATGAGAATGTCTACAGTTGTAAAATGTTTTTCTTCCAGATTCGTGCTCGAAAAACCCGACTCAGTTTATCAAAGAGTGCATGAAACTCAGTCAAATAACTAACACTTATCTTCCCGATGTGCTAATTGCTGCTGGAGCGTACTTTTGCCAAGAAGGACTACCAGGATGTCCTAAGGCACTGGTTTGGAGTATTGTGGAAAATATTGTGAAAACACCTTTAAATTTAAACTTGACCAATACTTCAGTACACCAAGAAATGTTGGAGGAATGCACTTTCCGGATTGCAACAAACCTCATGTTTCAGTGTGCTGAATTATCGCTAGAACAAATGCATTATTTACAGGAGTTTTTATGTCTTATCAGTAGTTCCTTTGATAGGATGTGCGTTGAAGTTGGTAATAAACTTTGCTTCTTGCGTATCTTTTACTGCTTGAAAGAGCAAGAGATTCCTTTAGAATACGAGTTTATGGAGATCTACGAGTGGTTATCTGGAAGAAGAACAACATGGGACGTTATACGAAGCAAGTTGAACTATATCGGCGAAACCTTGCTTAAGTTTGGGGAAAAGGAACTTTGCTGCTCTGTTTTTAAGTCTGTTAAAAGACAGCTGAATTTATTTCTATTCGGGAGCAAATGTTAGCCCCACGGTGGCAAATCATTACGATGGAATCATCCAATCAATTGAACAGATGCAAGTAGATTTATGGGAGCAATTGCCAGCAGATGAGAAAATCGAAGTTAATAGGTACTAATCAATCTGATCATTGATTGATCGATTTTGTTTTGATGATATTTTTTGTGTTGCATATGAATTGTAGAAGTTTAAAATGTATGTTTTAATACTTTCTAGTCAAATGCTCAAATTGGTTCGCGATCTTAACGACGCTGGTATCCGCGTAAATGTGTATGCTCTGAAAAGTCGCAACAAACTTAAATTGGTGGAGAGGCTATTGAATCTAGGGACCCATATCCTAGCAGCTGAACTCGCCATTACTTTTAGGTTTTATGACAATCATGCAGTATGGTCGCGAATTTTGGAGGGGTTGATGACATGTGGAAATTTGAGCGATTTACGACGAGTTTTGGAACGTATACAGGCAGAGTCCCAGTTATGGTTGTTGCCAAACTTTTTACTGGGCTGGAAAAAAGTTTCCGAGGTGGATCACAGTTTTGCTGATTTATGTCCAATTCCTTTATAATTTTAAAAATAGATTTACAGAATTATACATATGTGACTTTTTTTATTTATCTGTTTCTATTTTGTATTTGTAATACTGCTTGTAGAGTATAAAAACTTTTTTATTCAATTACAACAATAATAATCTTTAACTTTTTTGTCAAACCGTAAAAACAACTGCGTAAAAATTATTTCCACAAATAATTCATGAGTACGGGTAATGTAATAGCTAAGGCAATCCTGGCGTATGTAAGACGATTGCTAGATGTAAATATCACATCCGACGAGCTTCCGGAATGTTCACCTTTATCAACAACGACATAGTTTATTAATTCCAAGAAATTTCCTTTGATTGCATTAACATAATATTATATAGCTTAGCTTGAGGAACCTTGTGTATAGTGTACTCAATAGGCTAATTCATTGTACATTGGGCTATATGTGAAACGGTTTGTTATGATTATTTTTAGCTTTTATAGTCACCTCATGCATATACTCTACGTTTTCATCTTCACTAAACGTTTAAATATTTTATTAACTCATTTTGCATTGCGCAAACATTACGTGAGCGGAGAGACACGGTACACAAACAAAAAATGCAAAACTGGATCAAAACAAAATTGTTTGGAAGATTGAAACAAGTTAGTAAAATGAAATACATTGACTAAAAATTATAATAATAATAACACAAATTATAAATAGTATAAAATATGACACATGTCTGTACAAATAACATTAACATAAAATAAACCTTGCTGCTAACTAGGATGGAAACAATAAGAGAACCAACGGTTTCACTCAACACAACGGTAATGGGGTCAATAAAAGTTGTAAAAATACATAATATAAAACCTAGGTTCAGCAGCATTTTTGTAGGTGATAAGGTGGGAGGGATGGTGAGTGGGTGGTCTAGATGTGTGTAGCATAGACAGCGAGACATTTTGGACAGGTCAAAATAATAAAGACATTCACGACAAAAAAGAAGCAAGTAGTTTGCATTGCATTGCTTGTTGCATTGTTGAATGTTTCCAGGAGTTTATGTTACTCCAATTTATACACTAGTAAAGAGATTCAAGTTTGTTGCCGGAATAAAAAGCCTGAAATTAACAACAGAATGGTAGCAATAATCTGACCGTTTTCAAGCGATAAAAAATAGTACAAATGGGAGAGAGCACAAATACAGTCTTGGGAAGCGAAATCATAAAATTATGAATACACACAATAGCAAAAAATGCTTTGAAGATCTACAAGCAGTCTACAAAATTTTGGAGATTTATAAAAGAGATTCACATAAAAGTCAAATGCAACATGCAGCATAGATCTTGAAGCTCACATTATCATTTCATACAATTTTTTAACAGAAAACGTAAATTGTTAAGAAAAGTATTTACCTATAATACCTATTTATATTCCCATATATAATATTCCCACTTTTAGTTTTTGTACTGTACAATGCATGCTGATATTGCAGTGCCAAAAAAGCAGGGAAGTGGATGTGCAATGTGCATACAATTAAACTTAAATCCCAAAACGTTGATTACTAGATCATTAACTAACAATAAGTTAAAAGAAAAAACCTACTGTTTCTGTGTTAGGACTAACAAATTATTTTTTGTTACAAACAATAAAACTGAACAATATGGTGTTATCCAAAAATGCTTTTAGTCCAGTTCCAAACCATATTCCACCACTTTTTATTCGATTCTGACCCGTTGTCAGAAGTCGATCTATCTTGGTCGCCATATCCTACACGAGGCTCTCTAGCCGTACTCGCGTCATTCTTATCATCATACTCACCAAAATCTCCTTCACTGTCATTGTAGTCACTAGCTGATCCGGTTTTCATTGTATTACTTTTGCCACAGCCATACCACCAACTTCCTACTGTTCTAGGGAATGGAGGATCTGCAGTGTCCACCTTTAAACAGGTGTAACGGAAAATTATCAAATTTACGGATTAAACCACTTATTAATATTGCAGTTTGTCAAAAGAAAAATGATACTCGAGTCTAAGCTCATGTTGGTGAAACGCCAGTATCGAGATCCCTAAGAAATAATGAATTTAATTGCTAATGTAATATGTACGATATAAATTAGTACAATTTTAATCTCATTAATTAATTATATTTTTATATTTACCTTAAAAAAGTAAGTCTTGTCATTGGACCATGTAAAAGTCCCGTCTAAACTATCGGGAAGACCAGGAAATGCAGTAGAAATTTTTTTGGGGTAGCCAGCAAACACCCCGTTTTCTGTTAGTCGATACACTTCGCTAGCTGTAGGAAGATGTTGTACCTCGTTAATTTCAATTTTTATTCCCTCTTAATAAAAATTCATGTTCCTTTTCTCTGATAAGATTGCTTACCCTTAAATGCATATGTATTTCCATCAGACATTGTTGTAATAGCATCTATTTTCTGATCTGAAATTATGATATAAGATCAAATTATATGATAATCAAATTAATTATAATCAAAGGTAATTATTGTTATTTGCACATGAACATAAACTCAACAGCTCCAAGGGCTCACCTTTACACAACTTGGTGTCTCCGTTTCCAGGTTTGCTTGGTTGTGGTTGAGTGGGGAACCTTTGGGGTCGTGTTACTGGCGGAGCGGGTGTTACTGGTGCTGTCTTCTTTCCATACAAATTCTATAAAAACGCAACCGAGTTATAAGCTTTACGGTATTACATGGAAGTATGTATTAAAGTTAATTTTATCTTGGTTAAGAATAGAGATAAAGGGTTCAATTAATTAGGATACCTGAATCGCTTGTTTATCGTCTACGTGCAAGCGGAAGTTTGGATTGTACCCTCTGTAAAAAGGTGCCATGAGGGAATCCCTTACATCTGAGTGGGAAAGACCCAGGCTGTGTCCAAATTCATGTGCTTAAAGTCACGAAAATAAAAAAATCATGCATTTCAAAAAATGCCAAATTATATACTGTTTTTAAAAGAAAACTTTGGTAATAAAATACCTGCCACTTGAAACAAATTTGTTCCTCTGTAAGTTTTAATAGTCCATTTCTCATCGTCATCAAAATGTGCGTCACCTCCATACACTGGAAAATAAGCCTTTTCAACGGAAGGAAACGGTATTAATCCATATAGATCGCCTTTCATTCCGATTTCATTTATAAGTAAAACATTATCCTATTATTATCACATACGTGTGCTAATGTTCCTCCTTCGCCATCAAAAGGATCCCCATCTCCGTGCTCCATACTTTCAAACCTAATTTCAATGTGAACTTTGCCGGAAGCTTTTCTCGTGAATGTTAAATCGGTGGCATTTTCCCACACCTGAAAGGCGTCGTGAATCTCTCTGTCAACTCGATCGCGGCCTAGGACTTCTACAGCTTTCGGATATTTTGCTATCCTGTACGTCAAAGTCTTTACACGCCACCTTGTCCCTGAAAAAAGTGTCATGTAAGTTTACATAACCCACTTATACCCACTGAGTCAGCATAAATTTTTTTACATAACAATAAAGGCAAAAAGGCAAGGTGTTTATATCATTGGCATAATGAGTGTGGCTGTCATTTGTCATTCATTTTTACCAGGTGACAGTCCGTCGACTAAAGTTTACTATTTATGACATTCCGAGGCACACACCTGACCAGTTTTTGAACTACAATGGACATTGTTACTACTGCTTTTCGTTTTTTCTTCCAAAAATGTTATATAACTCATGGTATTTTCATCGTGCTCGTAAATCGCCATCATTGGCATTCATGGTAAACCCTTTAATTTACCACGATATTGTGTAGAGGTCTATATTCACATGCAATACTTGAACAATTTTGCTGGTAGAGTTTTAGACTTTTTGTTCCATCCATACTGTTACAGTCAATGTCACTGCAGCATTTGTAGTGGTGTGCAAATATTTGCTTAGTAGTATGTGAATGCGCCAGTATGTATAAAACGTATGAAAAGTAGAATGAAAAAGTAGCTCTTATTTCTTTTGTTCTCAAGTCATATTCCAAAGAAACATTGTAACATATCCAACTTCTTAAGTAAACTTTTTTAAATAGGATTTTGCTTGTCGACAGACTTACTGACTGTAGGTCTGAGACTCTCTGGTTGCCAATAAAGAAATAACTTTTTCATGGCAGTAGAGCACGCGACAAAAAATGTCAAGGATGGTTCTTTCCTTCTTCAATTGCATTTTACATTACATGTTGGTTGATAAAAAATCGACCAGCAAAAAATGACAGTATTTTATATAGATGTTTTTGTACATAAAAGCTTAAAATCTGAATTTGGATGGCTGAACTTTTCATTGTTGATATTTTTACTAATTGCAGAAAAATCTTTGATGTTGCTGAGTGGAAGGAAGAAACTTTAATGTAAAAAAAAACATTTTTGGCAAAACTAAAAAGTTTTTTGTTTTCAAATAACTTCACAGAAAAGGCTATATACTCCATATAAGTCTAAATATCCGGGATGAGAAAGGCATAAAAATACGATTTTTGTTTATTTCATCACCAATATCAGCATAAAATGTTCCTAAATTAGTCTGTCTTTAATTTCTGCACCATATGCATTTTAAATCCGCTGTTGGATAGTAAAGATGATTACATCGAAGACTTTTTTTCAAATAAACATCATTTTTGGAAAATACGATCTAGTAATGGTGTAAGACCGTACTTTTATACTATAAAGCAAGGGTTCTTCTTCTGATCAATCATAAATAATAATATGCTCACGAGTGGGGAAGATTTTTGCTGTGGTCGGTAAAATAAAATTACATTTCCTTTCATTCTTGACTTTTTATTAAAATATACTCCTTGTGGTTCGTGAGACTAGACTGGTACTAATTAAAGGTAATACACGTAGACAAATAAGTGCATCATCATATACCATACACCATAATATGCATACTGTCTGTCTGTATAATAATAATAGTAATATTTTATTGTTTTCAGATCGTGATGTACAATATTCTTGCATTGTAATGATGTGCAATTTTTTTGGGTTGCTTAAATTTCCAACATTCTATCTAACAAACTACTTTTCCTCACGGAGCAGCCACGAACTAATAATTCGTTCAATATAGCATAAAAAACTTCTGTCTTTTATCTTCCCATCATTGTCACGCGTATCTTATTGGCCTTCCATATTCAAGAAATAATAATAAGAAGAAAAAAATCATAATTTGTCGATAGCATCATTGTACATCATTCTTTATGACGCGTATCAATAAATACATTCTTCTAAAGGAAAGTGGCAGGTGAGATATCGCATAAATGAACTTGCAAAATGAACGTCAATGTGAATGGAAAACAATTTTTGGCTTCAGCAGTTCCAGATGTGATGCCTACGCACGTCTCACACTAGGAATTTTTGCAGGTATGTGGTAGTAATCAATTTACTAGGAAAATGAATGAGGTCAGGTCAAAGTCAATTTCAGGGGAAGCAAAAAAGAGACCTTGGTTATGGTTATTCTCAATGACTGTAGATAAGCCAAACAAAGGAAATTACTTATTAAGGGTAGTTTTGGTGTATGGCATTTCCTTTTTGCACAGAGCTGTTCTGATATATTACCTTTCATTTATTAAATGTCGGCTACAGAGTGTAGTGCACAAAAAAGTAATTTTGTTCCATTCAATATTCCTTACTACATTACTTTTCTACCTGGTGGACTGACATGAGATATTATTTCGTATCGATTTTGTATTATATGCTCCTTGAACTTTATCGTAATACGAGTTTCCACTGGGTGTGAGAAGTTATATAATCGAAATAGTTCATTAAGCAAATTGTCTGTGCACAAAAGCATCATTAGAACTCATTATTAGAGGCGCCCATTACTACTACTGTCTACATAGTTTTTGTGTTTAATCCAGACTCCTGGAAAATGAAAAGGAATTAAATAATTACCTTGTAAAGCGTAACGTTTCCTGCGTCGAGCATCGTGCCCAATTTTGTCTCGTACTCCACACCTTGGTAAACCCATAGTTTCGACTGTCTCCTCATCCAATTCTCCTGTAGCGTTGAGCCCAGCAAATGATTGGAACTCTTGAATGGATTTCCTTATATCTATTAATGACTGAGAACCTATTTTCTTCGAGCTAGGGTCCAACCACCCGAACTGCGACAGGTACATCTAAAACAGACAAGAGAATGACAAGTGACAGCACCAGCATTAATACAAAATACGGTACTATTTACTTGCTGGAAGACTGTCTGCCGGACAGATTCCAGAATAAAATTTTCCTTAAAATACGTTAGTCATGCATGTTTGCACTATTGTAACAAGCAGTTCATTTATTTTAGTAAGTAAAAACTACCTACACACAGGTATATTTTGACTTGTACACGTAGTATTCATTATTGTGTTTTGTGTTCATACTTCATGCTTCCTCGTTCCCTTTATACCATTCACTTCATTTTAAACAAAATCATACTTGTGCAGTACAAAGAAAAGAAACACTCCTTCTAGTAAAGTAAAAATGACTTGCTGTAAAGAAAATGTACACTAGGTATTTTCCGCAAAACATATGAACGGATTTGGTTTGGTAGTGCGCATCCAAACTAAATAATTTTTGAATTGCCTATGCTGAGACTCCGGAAGAATAAAGACTAGTTCCAAAAAGCAATAAATATAAAAAAATTGTTAATTACAGGGCTTGTAGGTATATACACACTTATATTAATATTTATATATTCATATAATAATTTAAACTACGTTACACCCATGGTAGACCAAACTACTGCAAAATATTTTTCCAACATGCTGATGACCATAATACCAATAACTACCATATTTTGGCTTATTTCTGTGTCTAATCCTACTATTAATTTAAATGCAAGCGAGATGTGAATACTATTTTATATTTTATAGTAAACTGGAAGGAAAAATAGGCACGTGGTTGTCCTGTTGTTTTGTTGTGGTATTGCCTGAGAAGACAGCTAAATTACAGGCTTGATGAATAGACTCTTCCTTCTTACAGTTTCTTATGAATTTGATTAATAATGTGTCTTTTAAGTGGGAACACATGTACACAAAATCTAGAAAACATAAAATGATGTTCACGACAAACTAATTATGTGGCGAGGCATGCATATCATCATATAATAGTTTTTATGCAATTCCTGCAGGCATTTATTTATTGATACGCACGCACAAAAAATATGCTTGTGCTACTCCAATGTAACGATTATGGTGACTGGTGGAGTGAATTTGTCCTTGGTCTTTCACAACAAAATTCTAGTTAAGCCATTTATTTTGGTGGGCTGATGCGTCTCTTCGACTACTCAAACTAACTACAAACCTTACGAATAAGTGATTTGCAGGATGTGGATACATTTTGCAGGTTAAAATGTTGTTTATCTTTCTTTTGTTTCAGATTGGTTCAATAGCCGGTACGAAGGTCCATGTTATGCGTGTATATTTTAAAGCAGTCTGCTTGGTCTATAAATCATGCGTATTCGTAATAGTAATAACTATATAGTATTGACTATCTCTTTTTTGAACTACTTTTGAAACCAATATAATTTTATAATAATATCTAAAACCTTCAAATCGCTAAAAAATATAAAGCAAAAATATAAATGTACAAATAGTAGGAAGCATGAAAAGTTAGTTACAGCAGCGGGGGTTCTCGTTTTGGGGCAAAATGAATAGCTAATAGCAATTGCTTTGCTTTGTTTGCCTCACCTTTCCTACAAAGACGGTGATGAGTTTCTTTATGAATGTACGTACACTCACAGGTATATGCTTGGTACAAATGAGCTAAAATTTATCATTACTACACGACACGTTGCTTGCTGTTTAACACCTGTGCTTTTGTAAAACACCAAAAAAATCAGGTCATACAATATTTGGCTGGATACTACATAAAGTATTTTGCACACAAAGAAAGTATTCAAAGTCGCATGTTGGACCGAGAGCTGCTTTCTTTCTAGAATAAATACAAAATACCCATGCGTTGCGTGAGTTGCATGTAAACTGTAAACTGCACATAGAATGTAAAAAGTCCTCTATAAACTACTACGCTACATAATAACTTGTAATATAGAACAAAGCATCAACATAATAACTTGCAATAATAACAGAGTACAACTGGTGCGTTCTGTTTGTTGCGTATTTTTACACTATCAATTCAAGTGGCTTGATATTTCTAATAACACTACGAGTCCTTTTATTTTTTTTTATCCAGATTGCAGATGAATGCCGTAATTCTACGTCTACACATTTCTCCATAAATTCCTAATAATATCTAGGTCGCATGCAAATTGATGTGGAGGG
The DNA here is from genome assembly GCA_027743785.1 of Sinhomidia bicolor. NCBI lineage: Eukaryota > Metazoa > Arthropoda > Collembola > Entomobryomorpha > Entomobryidae > Sinhomidia > Sinhomidia bicolor. Next base: position 9,957 of record JAHZMT010000755.1, on the reverse strand, counting down.
TAAGCACACAGAAAGTTTCTTCAAATTGCCATTTGATACTCATATGTTTACTGCTACATGCATGTACTTTTTTTTACAAGAAATTCTTATTAGACTAATACCAAAGCTAATACCTGACCCTGTCAAAAATCATGAATATTTGCACAACTTGAATGTTACACGACTTTCTCAATATTTTAACCTTATTGGACATGGACGAATGCCCTATAATGTATGTTTTTGCTAGAAAAATAAAGATTTTATTATAGTGCTAAACCAATCATAATGTCTTACTTGATTCTTTTCATTCAAATAAGTGTAGTGTTTGAACTTGGTCTTTAGAAATGTTGAAAAAGTGGGTCAATGACAGGCAGGCAAGGATATATAATATGTAGCGTTTTTTACGTTTATAATATCCAGTTCAGTATATTAGTAGCTACCTTGCTGATTATATTAAAAGTATTTTTTCCGACATATATGTGTAGACTCATATTATAACAAAAAGTACGCGTTTGTGCTGCGCTGTGAAAATGTGAACAACCAAACTGACATTTTTTCCTCTTTTGAAAGTCATTTATTATATAAAGCGCAAATCATCTAGTTTAATAGATTCTTTAAAAAAATACTTCCAACAGTTTCATCTCGACTACTTTATTATTAGTATGGTGCTGTAAAAAATTGTTCACTGTTTACATGATTTTTGAATAAATTAAAACTATAATGACATAGGAGTAAAACTTCGTGATGTTGTTTTCTTCGTTTTCTTTGTTTCAAACAAAAGATGAGTCATTGGAAAATAAAATGACAAAAAAGTCAAATTCGTTAAGCTTCATAAATTCATTTTCCAGTAATGAAATGCCATAGTGTACAAAAAATGCAATAAAATGCTGAATACCCAACCGCAAAATATCGTGAACTTTAAACTGTGGAATTATATAAATATGCTTAACTAGGTTATTACTAATACTACCTATTTGCAAGACATCGTATGATTTTACTAATTTACAAGTTGTAAATTACAATTGCTCAGAATCTTGTCAACTTTTACTATTGCAAAATAAGAAGGCGTGTATTTTAAAATGATATTTTCTAAACGTTCATACTTCCGATACATTGTTTCTATTGTATACAGGTAAGTATCATTATTTTTTATGCTAAGAGCAAGGAAAAAAATGAAGCATTAAGTACTTGTGAGATATTGAGATTGTACATAATTTAAAATCAACCTGGAGACTTTGGCAATTTATTAAATAGAACAGATTTTATCTGGGAAAATATGTTCCTTGCTCAACAAACCTACCCACTTCAAACGTCTTCAAAATATTTACGACTTACATGTGTTGTGCATAAGCAATGCATTCAACAACCTACTTTTCTCTCGCTATAGCTTTGGGTAGTAATGACTTGTTGGACATTTTATACATGTACGTAAGTTTGTACATAATATGCATGCATTATGATGACTTGCACAGTGACTAGCAGCATTTTTCACTTGGGCAAAATAGTTCATGATTAGATTTTGTTTAGTTATGTACAGTAAACCTTAAGGAAGTAGACTCCTTTAGGTTTTAAGTTCATATACTTTGAAGTTTGCAGTTTGCGGGTACGTACGTGTTGAGTGAGTGAGTGAGTCATGTGCATCTAATATGAACTCCTTTGCTACACACAACAAACGCCTATGAAACATATTATTACAGTTGACTCATTGCATTTTCGTACAATTAGCATAGGTACGCACTTTTCGTGCTTACGAACAAACTAACATCTACTCTGAAACTTGTCAATTGATGTGCGGTATTTTTTCTTGACGATGATGATGACAAAGCTCTGTTAGAAATCTGTACAATTGTATTTGCATACGAAGTAAACAATATTTTTTATAGATTGTGTTAAAGATGAATATACAGACGTTTGTCTCTATAAAGTTTCAATTTTAACATAATAGCATAATAGATAAAAATTACTCACGATGATTAATGCTTATATTTTTGATATACTACAACTTGGTGATGATGATGATGGTGGAGTTTCATATTTGAATATTCACTTTATACATTGGTCACTAATACATACGCTAATGTTGAGACTAAGTGTGTTACAATGTGGTGAATAAAAAATGGCCCAGAAAAATGGAAACAGATTAAAAAAGTAACACAATGATTTAAGATTTAACCTCTTCTCAAATTATAATACCTAGGTATGTAGGGTATGTATGTACGTATAATTTTTTATTACGTCTGTGCTGCAGGGAATGCAAACCCATGGCCATTTTCAGAATTTTTTTACTGATATGTTAAAAAGCATGCTAAAGTTAAGCTGTTTGTTTACTTCTTGTAATATGTATCAATAAACCTTTCCCATGCTTATCCATGATATGTTGAAATGCTCATGGATGGACAAGTGAGAGGCTACTATTAAATGGAAATGAAATGGTCAACTTGATGAAAATAGCAGTAAATAGTATTACTGCTCCTAAATATATGTGATTGACGTTCATTGCACTCGTTTAGGAAGGATTCTGCGTAAAATGATGTCAGCGATAAAAATTTGTAACTCGGCTCATTATAGTTTCGATTGCTTTTGAGTTTGATGATAACATTGTACGTAGGTAATCATGTTCAATAAGTATATTTTCATACAAAAATGCAATATGCAAATCACCGCTGACTTTACTTGTACTTACTGCGCACATAAAGTACGCAAAAAGTCAATGAATTTGTCCGCAATTTTTAAGCTTGCCAATACATATATAATATATAGTATGTAGTAAGTGTTTACATTTTTTGTATTATTGGTAGGTTTAACTCTCATGTTCCACCATTATTAAAAAAGTTCCAAGTTCCGACATCAAAGTTTCAGAGGTTTTCAAACTACCAAAATCGATTTTGAGCAAATCAAGCTTCACATGTTGTGTATGTCGTGTTCTCAACGGTTCTCATCATACTGCATGAATGTCAACTAAATAGAAAATGATTGTGGACATCAGTTGCGGTAACGTACGTTTCCGCAAACAAACAGTTTGCTTAAAAAAAGTTGTACATTTTCATTATTCCAGCTTACTAGGCATTTCGTTACCCCAACTAAATACCTTTAGACATACTAATGAAAATTGCCGTTTGCTGTCACTCGTTCAATGCATTGTCATTTCTTAGTGGCTTAGCTTGGTATCCGGCCGTGTGCAATCGTGTCTAAAGGACAATGACTTTCAAGAAGCATGATAAAGACGTGTAAACAAGAGAGTACCAGTTACAAACACAGAAAACAGCAATGAATGACGCATCATGCAAAAAATCGACTTGAAAGGTGCTTGAATTCAAGGAACCCCAAAAGAGCATTGTGTACCATGTACCATTTTTTACATACTTCCAACGAACCCATCTTCCTTCTCGCTGTCAAAATAATGGACGATCACTTTTTTATGGAGGAACCGTTCAATCTTGAAAAACATTCAACTAAAGTACCTAGCATTTACACATTATCTCACTCAGGGCATTTCGATACCTTCATAATACGCTTCTTTTTATTGGAACAAAACAATTGGATTGACGAAGCCACTTCCTCGAATAATATATTGAACAAAGAAAACTGCCAGGAAAGATGAGTCTTTTTACAACATTCAAATGTCTCCTTCTTTCTGGTAGGGATCACGCCCATTAAAACAAAAACAGCAAGAACTTGGAGCAAGATGAAGACACATGCTTGTACTATGACAGATAATGATCTTCCAAAAAAGGATTTGATGATTCAGCTATTGCATGTAATTTGCACATATTTATTGTGATTTTGTCAACTTGGCGTGGGTGCTTTAACTTTTAACTCAACTATCTATGATTGAAATGAACGATAGATAGCTCGCCGCTACAAAAACAAGTAGGTATTTGGGGGCCAAAATGAATTGCATATTTACTTTACACTGTAATATATATGATATTTGCATATTATTATGCCTTGCACAATCTATCTCAGGAATCTGTGGATGGCGAAAACTGACAAGATGAGTCATCTTCATTGCATCGTTTATGTTTTTTTTATTCTGGTATTGCCGTTCACCGTTTCAGTCTTTTGCTCGAATCACCTTTACTATACTAAAGACTAGCAAGATCTACTGAAGATAGTACTCTGCCTCTCATCAACTTAAGCATTCGCCGTTACATTTTAAAGGGCAAGCCTCTGTAAACGCTTACTCATGATGAATTAATATAGGTACTTTGATTAAATAAAGATTAATGAAAGGTCTGTTTTAAGTAGTTCAATAAGATATATAAAAATGATTCATTGGGAAAAAATACGTGAGCTAAATTGTTGCAACTTTTGCAACAATAATGCAATTTTAAGCATGCTAGACAAACAGACGTAAAGCAAACTGGTTTTCCGACAAGGTAGCTATAGTGTAGTCTATCGTGGCAAGTGCGGATGACCGCTGATGTGGTGGCTAGAATGAGTCACACTCTTGAACCTTACAATTTGAATGACTAAAATAAACTCATAAAACAGCAGATGTATGTAAGTGTAGAAATAAAATAATGTAATCAAATGATCATTTCCCCCTACACTAATGCATGTTCCATTCAGCTATGAATAATAATCATATATTATAATACATTGATACAAAAGGCATGAAGATCAATTTCAAAAATCATTAAAGCTCTCATTATTATACAGAGTACAATCAACAAAATTGCCAAATGGTAAAAGGAATATTTTTGAACAAAGCTACAAAAGCTCTAAGCACCTGCTGTTGTGAGTAAGCGAATGTGCAACACGAAAATACTCTAAGCCTGTTTGCTTCCGTTGTGATGTTAAAAGCCAAAATATGCTTATTTTCGCTTTTTACTTTTTCCTAACGTACCTGTTCAGGTGAAATGATTTGTCTCACACGCAGCTTGAAAAACAATGACACATCTTTTTTAACATTTAACATTTTGTATGTACAACAACACCGTGCTGCGCTCTTGCATAAAACAAAGAAGAACCACAACAAGAGATAATTTTGAATATTATGCCTTAGGCTAGAGTAGTAAAATAAAAAAGGTGTATTGCCTTCATTTAATGTTTTTTTGCGGTGATCTCGGGAAAATTATTAAACAGAAAGTAAGTATATAGACATGCATAACACAAAATACTACTACACATAGGCAATTAATGTATTTATTTTGGCAAAGATCAAAACCATTATTGCGCTGCGTGGTCAGGTAAAAAGCTCATATTGTTCTTTAACGTTAAATAAATAATTGCATATGATTTGGTTTGATTGTATTATCAACAACTTACCATCGCACCAGTGTCAGTCAATATAGGTTTTGTATGTGCGCTATTTATCCATGAGACCACATGAAGAGTTAATATGAGTATCACAAATGGGTTCATGATGATGCTGCTGCTGCTTCTTCTTCTTCTCATTTTGTGCTGTTTCTGTAAGGAAAGCACATTGCCACTAGTACCACACTCCAGTAGACACGCTATATCACTTTTTCTAACCATTTTAGTGTTTTATGAAACGTCAGTTGCCGATGAAAGTCTCAATAACGTAAATATTTTTTATAATCAGGAATAATTTAAACAAAACAATTATCAATAGAACTCTTTCTTTTGTTAAAAGTAGTTCACATTGAGCTCTGAGGTATATGGCAGTTAGAATAGAAATGGCTTTAAAATGGAAAGTGTATTTGATTGATGATACGTAAGTTTTAACCGCTTCACCCGTAATTATCGCAAGGGGTGGTTAAATATCATTATCTGCTGACTGAACGTTCTTTATGATAAACTTATATCTGGACACTGTTGCCGACATGATCAACAAAATTTGCTATGTCTCTGCTGTTTAAACAATCTCGGTTGATATGATGTAATAACTATGTTTTTTATCTTTTACTCCAACATTGAATTTCTTTATGATAAATGTAAAACACAAACACAATTAAATGCACAAAGGTATGTATGATCTCTCACTATTTTAAAATTGTGGACGCGTTTATTTTTTGTGTTAGCGCAAACTTGATATAATCGTGTGCATAATGTAATGAATTTTAGGTGTTTACAAGCATGAATCCATTGAACTTGAATTATAACTATATAGTTTTTTTTAATAATTTTGCGGAAATCACTGCAAAAGATCCATGTTGCCCACCCGCTCGCTTAAACACGACTACCAGTCATGAGAACAAAGTTTGTTAAATTTATTGTTGTTCAACTGGCTTTTTGCTTGCTGCCGTTGTTGTGTGCAAACGCAAAGTCAGCAGCATATTTGTGTTTGGGAAAAACTCCCAAATATATATGTTTTTCTATGCAAGCCATCTTAAAAAGAATAATAGAAGCGTCATGTTGAATTCCAGGACTGAACCACACTGTTGTTGTAGTTAGCCTACGGTAGAAATATAACGTACTTTTTGCATAAGAACAAAGTACATTTATTTTTACCAGTAAAATATCACAACTTCGCGAATATTGTGGGATTACAATTGATACATTGCTACATGATGATTTATATAACGCAAAAAACTGGCCGATGTATGTGTATGCTCCCTTTTGAGAGTTGGGATGTTAGGAAGCAATATTAACATTATTACTCTTTGCTTTTTGTGCGGATACTGCTGCTGACTGGTTACCTTTCTCAGCATAAAAAATTGCTAAGCGTTGTGCATAAAGCAGTACTGATGTTATGTCAATACAGCGACAGCGATCTTCATGCGTTATGTGAATTCATGGGCTAATAAGAATTACTACAGTTTCATAAGCATTTTTACACAGACATCGGACATGCTGTTGTTGTGCGTTGTGGAGTGCATTGTCGAGAGAGCGAGCGTGTGTTTTTACAAAGAACTAAAAAACTGTATATAGGTATATACAATATATGCGGATATGTACAATGCTATTTTGATTCTTCTTCGACGCTTATGTAGAGTTGAAATCACTCCCATGATTGCTCATTCATTTTTTTACTTGATCAACTGTACGAATCATGAAATTGTATGAGCTCATTTAGGTCTTCTTTATTCTTTCCAATCCAATATCAATATCCTGTTCCCAGCTTATTAAAACACGAAAACGAAGCACAGCAATATATTTCTGTATATGATTGTTAAATATACTCGTCGAACTCCACAGCATGTTGCAGTTATTATTACATATTATATAGTACGTAAAGCAATTGTTGTAAACACTTAAGATTTTTAATATTTAATAGATACATACATATATTACGATTAACTACCTTTTAAAATACATCATTACAAATTTAAGAAATCCCCATCCCCCAAGGTATCACTAGGTCTAATATGTTCCTTTCTCACCTTATACTTATTCTGTTTCCATTGTTTGTTTATGCATGCATAACTAGTTCAAAACGATTTACATACGTCAGCAACGATTATATTTGAACAATTCTAATGTCTGATCGGAAGTGAATGATTTCTCAACCAACTTTGATGTTGCTTTGAACTTCACAAGAATCGATTTGTCATTTTGTTGTTTGTGGAACAGTAGCATAACTGAGTAGATTAATGATACGACTTTATTCTTTGAAAACTTAATGGCCATATTTTTTTAAACTGTTATTCTGATATTTTTTACTTTAGTATTCAAAGAAGGAAAGATGAGTCCTGAAATGATATTGATAGCAGCGTGGCATTATAATGAATGGGAACTGGCTAAACTGACAACAGCACGCAGGCAATGAATTGCAGAGTTTCTGACAATCCGTAGTTAGTTAGTGTAGGCAGTAGGCATCAAACAAGCTTCGCGACTGAACTCGATTAAGTTTTTGAACAAAGAACTATGCGGTAGCAATAATAAGCATATCGATTCACAGTGAAAATGAGATTTCATCAAAGTCTACCGTCAAACGAGTCAAAAGCACAACAAGCTTCCGGCCAATACTTACTTTTAGCAAAGTTTGAAAGAGAGATAGTAGGAGTAGTAATGCTGTCATCTATCATATCATAATAGTCATTACAGCTGACAATAGAATTGGTGAATGTATCTTTTATCAAGTACGCCACAATGTCAGATTGATGAAAACATTTTTCAAATTCTTCCGTACGAAGGTCACCTTGTTTTTTTTTACAAAGAACTGTATACCGTAATAGGTAACGACTGAAAAAACTGAGTTGGTGCAATAATCGTCAACATGGCATTTTATTGCATGAGAATATGTTTACCATATTATCACCTTTTAATTTAAGTGTCTTACCTAGAGAAATATGCCATTTAAGTATACACTTTTGGAACCATATAAGCAGAAATTTTATTACCTACATACCTATTTATTACGTACTATGGAAAGAGTGACAAAACGTTCTTCCTTCCGCTGCGACAAAATTCCCATGCTGAGGCTATTTTGTGGCTAGAACGAAAAAAAGTTTATGTGGCTATTTTGTCTTGGTTGCCACTGTATGTGTTTGTATACACGACCACTGAGCCACTGAGCGAGTTCAGTTCAGTCAGTATTTTCAAGACGACACATGCATACCTAGACAATATGTACGTAGTTTTTTTTTTTTTAAATCTTGTCTCCAAAGTCCAAACTATACGGAGTCTATAATCTATAAGTTACAAAGATTTAATACATTATAACAAACTAATTTGTTATTAAGTACTATGTTTCAATAATTTTTTTTCAATACAGAATAATTTTCGAATCTTCCCTTATGTCTGTCTACATATGAAGGTCCATGACAAATGGGTTGAAGCGTTTAAATTTCAAAAAATCGATTGCACATAAATTTCTGGCGATTTTTTCAATATAAAAAACAAACTGCTTCAGAAGTATAGTTTACAGTTAATTGATTTAATCGCAAATAGAAAGAATAACAAATGATATACAGGTAATTCAGAATATGTAATTTCATCTACTTTCAAACTAACTTTTACATTACCTTTGTACTAGTTGCGTAATCAAAATAACACCTCATATTTGCTTATAATAATCAAAATTTAAAATGGCAAAAAGTAATGGATTTTGGCATCATTTTAAAGTACATTTTTTGGAAGAATTTTGCAAGAAAATAGATGACGCACAGTAATGATTGGTTAAATTCTAGTAGACATGATGACGACGTTATCAATGCCGTTATTCAATATATTTTCCTCTAACAGCCATAATCACAGTTTTTGATTGCCAAAAGTAGATCGAATGAGACACCATATTTCAAGCGATAGTTCTAAATTTTATTTATTATTAATTCAAAACAACTTTTAGCACAATCACGATTGTGTGGTTTTTTACGCACACGGTGTTGCATAAAAGACGTCATCCTACCTAACTCTAGTATCTAACTAACTGCCATGTACCTATATTGAATTTTTCTTTGAACTATTAACGATTCCTATGGGTCCTTCTCCAAAAACCACAACATAATAAATTTGGTTGATTTTGAACATATTTTTCCTTTGAATTATTGTTTTGTAAAGGTTGGTTTGGTAGTTAACAAATATTGTGTACTGTATTTAATAAGCACTAAAATTCATGAGTACGGTATAGTTTTCATTGTCCATCCGTGACACGCGTAAACAAAATGCTATTTATTAGATTATTCTTTTAAATGCCTGCGAGAAATAATGAAAAGATGAAGCTTGCAATTATCTTTTCTCTGAAAGATAACTCAACACTTTAAAGAAATATTTATTTTGTCAGTTTGATACCCTGCAACATAATAAATACAGATGAATACTTACATGCGAAAAATAAGCAGAAAAAAAGAAGATATTCTGGAAAAACGTTTAAAAAGTACATAGCTCTGTAGAATATAGGAAATTAGCAAGTAAATAATTAAACACATATTTTTGTAACAAGTAACAGGTAAGTATTTATTGCAAACTTGGTCAAAATGATTCCATGTAATCCTTGAATAGCACAAAAATTTAAGTACAGTTATTGAAAATGTCTTGGTCTTTTTAAATGGATAGGTATGCATTATTTGGCTGTGCACATCAGTAAAAAAGGGTAAATCATTTTTGATGTGCACTTCCAGACTTTAGCGC
>JAHZMT010000754.1:0-26789 GCA_027743785.1 Sinhomidia bicolor | reverse complement strand
CGTGTATGTGATGTTGGAGTACTGCAAATAGTACTAACAAAAATTGTAAATACGGGGATTTTTTTGTAAAATAACACACGGGTTAGTAATCTCAACGATAGGTATAGAAACAACAATAATAGGGATGGAGGTTTTGCCATAAAATTATATTTATAGTGACGAGGCAAACATAAACAGCTAAAATAGAAGACAATACAAGGGAACTATATTACTATTATTATTTATTTAATTATTTGAACAGCACCAAAAGGGAAATATATCGACAGCATAAGAATATTAAAGTGTATATCTGAAAGTTGGAGTGATAACAGCTACAAGAATAATATAATTGATATAACCTACCGACACTCGGATCATGATGGAAATGGCAGCAACGCCATTTGGCTTTTGCTGGGCGTCTGACAAATTCGCATACAGCTCCACATTGAATCCATAAAGTTGCAGCTGGAAAAACAATAAAATTCACTTTGATTTGAATAAAATCCTCCACGTACACCCAGTAGAGAGTAGTAACCATCTTTTGTGAATGTTCACACATGCTGTTGTACCCAGTTTTCCAAACATCCGTAAAAACAATAATAATAAACCGAGCATTCCAGCGCGTAGCAAAGTAGCGAAAGTACGTTTACAGCTAGTTATAAGAACAATAGAAATTGTTTTCGGTATTATCACGGTAATTTTGTCACCTTTTAAGGAAACTACTTATAACAACAGATTTGAAAATTTATTGAGAACAACTTACTCAAAGGCCCATTCTTGTGTGCCATTTAGCAGTTATCTATGCATACAAGTAATAAGTTGTTGTATGAGGTACATAAGAGGGTAACCAGGTCAGGTCGTTGTACTTTAATATCATGTTTCACTAAAATTGGTTCTTTGTATTCAAAGACATCGCGTTAAAGAACAAACGGGCGGACAAACGGACAAAGGAAAGTTATGAAGTGACTTTTGCTACTTGATAATACAAAAATGTAAATTCACAACCGCCTGCTACTGATATTACTGCTGCCTTTCAAAAAGTTTCTCGTGGTAAACGTTTAGGGCAGCAGCGTGGTGGCATTCAAAACTGCTTCGGGATGTGAGAAACATCGCATCAGTTGCGTGAACCCAAAAGCGAGGGTATTTTTATTGCCATTGCTACCACCATCATCGCAACATCAGCAAGTGTCAGCACCACTTTCACTTTAGCAGCATTCATATTCATATCCTATTATCTATTTGTTATTTGTCATAATAAAAAGGTATCCCCATCCCCATAACCATACATTTAAAAAAAACGTTTTCATATTCCCTCATTTTTTTGTAATGTAGGTATCTTTAGTAGTATGATTACTACAGAACAACACCATATCTAATGAAAATTGACACTATTTCCGTTTTAGTATTTATGGTCGTTGCACTCACTTTCTGTTTTTTTATTATTATTATTTATAAACAAGTTTTGTTCGGAATCCGTGGTGACAATACGTATTATCCATCTCACTCGACACAATTTTTGCAACAATTTTTTTGCTTTATACTTGAAACCGTAGGAGGAAGCATTTTTCGAGAAGCGAGTTTTAGGACGAAACGTTCAGTTGACTACTTTTTTGCATTTACTTTTTCCCGTAATACTAATATTATTCCAGTTTTCTCAAAAACTAAACATAAATGGGAGAATGAATCGTGGTCTATTTTGAATATGAATAAAACAGTTGCAAAGTTCTCACGGTATTCTTTTTTTTTTCCTTTTTGTTCATCCATGATGCATACCTCAAACCATATAATCATAACAATACTAAACTACTCTGTGGCAAGTGCACTGGAGCACCCAAATCAACCATCGAAAAAAAACTGCCAAACGGTGAAAGCAGAAAGTATAGCAAATTTTAAAAAGATAATTTATACTATTACCAAACAATCCAAAGAAAAAATTCATCAGCAAAAATTCTGAGTATTCTACTACTGCATATGCATGGAGATATTCTGCTGGCAATAAATAATTGGCTTATTTATCGAGTCACTTCTTCCGCACGCTACTTTTGACAGATTCTAGAGCACTACATCCCAACTCATCTTTCAAATAAATAAATAAATATTATGATGGTTTGATTTTACCGAAACTCTGAAATGTTTTCATTTTCAATTCTACTACAACTTGTGCACGATCATCCGCTACCACAACACAACAAGTTTTAAGGTTTTACTTTATTTACCATTTCACCTTTTGCATCGTATAGCTTATATGTACATTTATTTATTAACGTAGCAAGTCAGGCTTCTTAGCTGCCGTTGAGTTTGCTTCAAGCGTAACATTGGCCATAATGTTTACTTCTTCAAATTGTATTACCAACCGAGTGGAAATAAGAGAGGAAAGTTTGGAATTGCCATTATCATGAAAACAAACCTAAAAGTGTGCAGTGTAGTAAGTAGCAGAGCTTACTAAAAATGAAACACATACAATAATAATAATAATAGGTATACTTATATCCACAATCCACACAGGTTGTGCTAGTTCAACAAAAACAACACATTCCTCGGCTGTTACTCTTGTTCTCGCTTCGTCTTGTTTCCAGGGAGTTTATCATTTTAATTTATGTCTGATGGCTTTATGGGGAAAACAGCAAGTTGGATAACTAATTTATTTCGTTTTCCTGTTCCACTTGTTCCTTTTTATTGCTTTCTTATAAGAACTATCAAAAGTATTTCTTTCCTCCTTCAAAACGTAGGGATACCTACGTATAATTCCTCTGTGAGAAGCAAACTGGTTGGTAGAAATAATAATAATAATAATAATAATGTGAAATATCAATATACTTACTTTCCTTCAGACATTTCGCCTTTTCTTCTTTTTTTTTCTTCTTTCTTTAACGCATCCATCTACCTAACTATCTTTCTCTATCTCTATATTGCTGCGAGTGCTGCGCTTATTTTTACCACTTGCTCCCCAAACTCAATCTTTCTTACCTCTGCTGGGAAGGAGATTCCTTGAATAAGATGTTCTGAGCCTAAAAGGTCCTCCGGACCGTAGTGAATGTACAGTTCTTCAAATTGGTACCTGTACATCAACGGCCCCCCGGAAATGTTTACTCGAGCACTTCCCCTGTCTGCTGTGAACACTACAGTTTGGCCCGTATTCCGAAGCATGCCAGTGACCTAGGAATGTATATACAAAAAAAAGAATAAAAAAATTACAGGTAAAAAATATTGACAGGAATATATCCAGAGACCAGACACAGCGCCATACCATTTGTTCGTACAATCAATTATTGTTGTTTATTCCTCCGGTCTGGATTTTGTGTACATAATGTATATATTTTTTCTTTTGGTGGTGGTAAGACATGGTGTCTTTCATTCAAAGGAAAAATATTACTGACGTTTACTTTTTTGACTACAGAGTACAATCGTCATCATCATCATTGAGATCAGTGGTAGCACAGGCTAATAAATTGCCCTCCTCTCATAATAGTTTCTCAACCAACCAATTCAGCGTGTTACCCTGAGTTGTGTGTGGGGTTAAACTTGGAATATAATATACCTGTGGCGAGGTTAACTATAATATAGTAATATCTCACATGTCCCAAAACCGCAAAGAAATAAAATGGATCAATCTACACAAATGCATATACATACCATAGTATATACCTGGAAAATTGCATTAAAAATTACAAGATCCTTCCTTCTACGTACAAACACAATAATATTCATTTTTGTGTTCCTGGAACGGCATATAAAGCCTGTTCCAAAATTGATGCAACATGACACGACACGACTACGTTTTATATTTCCAAATGTGCACAATTTTGGAAGGAAATCCATATTCTGATATTTGCAATTAAATACACAAATTGTATATTGTTAACCTAAACTACAAAGTCATCATAAGCTAATTGTTGCAGGCACAAGTTCTAAAACCAAGTCTCCATTATTTTGGAACAAGATTTATGGCAACAAACGGTGATGCTCTGTTTGTTCACATCCGCCAACGGAAAGATGAAAACCGCGAGCGAGAGGACGATGAGGAGAACATCAAAAGACAGGAAAATGATGACACGTTCTTTTTTTCCTAACAATTTTATTTTTTTTATTTTTCCATAAAAGGAGAACAAGAAGCCAACAAGAGAAAAGGTATAAAAAAAGAACTTTTTTCTTGTTCATTTTTCCGTACACAAAAATACGATTTACTTTTCAGTTAAATGCTTCCTTCCTCTTCAACCAAGTTGAGTTAAACTGCTTCCTACGCTTAGTAGTGTTTTGTATTTTCAGTAGAAAAAATACTTTGATAGATAGATAGATATATATATATACTGGAATGAAATTGTAGGGGTTTATTTTTGGAAGCATTACCTTTTCCCCTTTTCAAACTGTTGTTGTCTGTCTCCGTGTATTATTCTTTCTCTTTCTTTTTTTCCACTCTTTTTCCCGACTCTTTGAAGGAAATCTCTTTTTTTCTCTTTGCAAACATTTTCTTCTTTTCAGGTTGCATTGACGCGGACGGAGCATAAAGAACCTCAATTTTTAAAAAGGGAAGCCATGGTCCATGGTCAATATCATTAGAAAACAGGAGAACGCCCGGTAACAAGGGGGAATAGATGAGGAAGAAAAAAATGTGTAGATATTATTATTATTATTATTATTATTATTACGTCTATCCTTTTCTCAGAAAGAAACCAACAAACAGTCGTTGTTCCTTCTTCTTTTCGTTCACAAAGTCATAATACTAAAAAGTGGAAGATTTTTGTAGAAAGAAAAAACTGTAGGTAGGTCCTTCACCGCGAGACTACTACCACTACTACCTTTTTGAATAGCCCCCCCCCCCCACACAACAACTTCGTTTCTTCAGTATTCCTCCTTTTATAAGTCAGCTGATGTGACTGTCTACATTCTTAACAGCCACCACAACTACCACATCAACAGCGGACAACCTTAAAACAGTTATTTTTAGTTGAACGTTAGGAAATATTATTCTTGTCACTTATAAGTACAGACTATTGAGTGAGTCTGGCTGTCTGTTCTGGTTTTTGGATCATGCAGTTCCCGGCATGGGTTATCAGAAATATTGTAATTATCTCTGCCCAAGTTCATACTAACAAGTAAGTAAGTATTGGATTCGCAGCATTTACCGCCTCTTATCATTTGCAACGTTTGTCTATTATTATCTATAGTCTATAACCAATATCATAACCATCTGAGATTGGTTTCAACAGTAAGGAGCGTTTTTCAAACAAGCCATTTACACAGTTTGTCTTTGGAATAAAATAAGCATTAACATAGCATTACATACTATCACTACCAAAATGGCAATAATTTTCGACGTCACTTTACCTGCATTATAAAATAATTCATGTACTCATATTATTGCCATTACCAAAAGTAGGAATGCCAAAGCATAGCAATGACGACGACGACGACGACGACGACATCCCAAACGACATGGTTGTTAAAGAATGTAGAGAACTAGTCGAGCTGAGATTACTAGAAAATTTTCCGAATGCCTGACTCCACTTCTCTTAATATTGGGACATGATCTCTTCTGCTTTTTGCTTTACGAAATCCCATCATCCTTCTCTTTTTTGACTGACTTCCCTCCTTGACTTTTTTTCCCTCCAAACTTACTCTTTCTTCTGCCAGTACATACACCAGCAGCAGCCAACCACCTAACTAAAGAAGAAGATGGGGTATACTATACCACCACTACTGGCACCAGTTCTAGGTGCCGTCTACTCACTGTTGTGCAATATCAGAAATTGGATTTATCTTTCCACTTATTTAGTTGGTCGACCCTCTCTACTTTTTCTTCTCGACGATTTCGGCAGAATCGTAACATTAGTATTGGTGGTCTCTGGACATTGAATGGCGATCATCATGATGATGACTTTCATCCCATCTTCTTCTTCTTCCTCTTACTAGCTTTACTATATTTATTGTATTTAAGTAGTCTTGACTGACATCAACATCAAATCCAGCACCAGATTACTGACCACGTTCGCCGTACGTTTATTATGTGATATGTATGATCTCAACATCCCATTGACAATATTAAGCGCTTGGAAAAAAAATGATACAAAAAGAAAGAAACAGGAAAGGAGGAGGAGAAGAGACTTGAGAAGATTACTTATTTTTTTTTGGTGGCGGAGGAGAGGATGATGAGGATGCTATATTTTTTTTCTTCTTTTCATCGTCCAGCAAGTCCTACTAACCCTACTACTACTTTATATTATGACTCTGCTGCTGCTACTACTTATTATTACCACTATTATTGCAATGTATCCCGTTGTGACAACATAATCATCTCTCTTCCTCTCTTACTGATACAAGATCAAACAAGTCGAGTGGAATTGTCACTCGGGTGGGTCGAAAAAAATGTCATTTTAGATGATGAAAGCCACTTCATGTCTATCTTTGACTTTGGTGTTTGATTTGAAAAGGTGAATGGTTCTCTACTAATTTTAATAACTGGTTATATACAGAATATAACACAAGTAGTAATGAGCTATTACCACGCTGTACAATGCTTTTAATCTGCCCACCATTCTTCTCCAAACTTTTCCACTTTATTTTTTTTTACAACGTTGCCCTGTTATCTCACGCTTTTGCCACCACCACCATCACCAACATCAGTAGTAACATTCGTCGACGACCCTTTTTCTACCAGTCATCATCATCCCATTTCTAGCCTTCCGACATTCTTCCATCCGCTGCACGTTTGCAGCAGGGGAAAGCGACACTCTGCTCTGCTCTCGCCGTCGTCGTCGTCGTCGTCGTCGTCAACATTCACTTAAATTCTCGGCACGTATTTCCTCCTCAATGAGGATGAGCACCAAGAAAACAAGGGAGACCAGGTTACGGCAAGCCAAGAAAATAAATTCACCAACGCGAGGAATTCACTTTGCTTATTATTCAATTCATCGTTTTTCTCTTCTCCTTTTGCCAAGTAATAATGTCATTACAAAGACTACACCGTCAATACCAACAAGAAAAAAGCCCGAAAAACATCACAATATGCTGCCTCCGTTACAACTACCATTCTTACAGTTTTTAAACTTTTAGCCTGTCCGTGTTAAAAAAAAAGTACTATCATTGTCGCCGCCATCTCGAAGAAGAGCAACTACAGTAATAGTAATAATAATAATAATATAAACAAAAAAATGTGTTCAATGTGCTTAGGTTAGGTACGTACATTCTGCAGCAGTGGAGGTGATAATGACAGCGTAAACTATTGACGCCTCAGTCACACCACCTACTTTACTAACATTACCGGTAACACTAACACTGCCACCACCACCACCACTTGTTTAACAAGACCCCTACCACTGACATGCGTTTCGTGATGGTTATGTCACAAAAGAATGTTTTCTCCTTTTTTCTGTTTGTTTCATGTTCCGTATATATGCACCCCTTCAAACATACGAGGAGATGAAAGTGAAACAGCTAAACAGCAAGAGGAACGATGAATGTGTGTGGTGGTAGTTGTTCCCCAGGGATATTTTCTCTTTTACCACCTATCTTCTTCTTCTTCTTTCCTTTTGTTTCCTAGCCTTGTACAAGTAAGTGTAGTACTTTTAAGCCATTGCCGCCGTTTAACGGCATATATGTATAAATAAACTCTAAATAGTAAAAGCGTCGCAACATCCAACATACTGTGCCATTGTTGCCACTGTTTGACAAAAGAGTTTGTGTGTGCGTGTTAAAAAAAAGCCAGCTTCTGATGTGAATGTCAAGTGGGGTGGACAATTATGAGATTATGTGTAAACCAGTTAGTAATTTTTTTATATTTCTATTTTAGTAGAAAACCACAAGATAAGACAACATGTGAGCTTTCTTGTATGTTACATGTCTATTTTTTCTTCTTCTTTTTGGTCGTTCTTAAAGGGAAAAAGAGGGTGGGTAACATCAGACACGTCCTCGGCAAAAAATAAGAAAATAAGTTTAACTAGCCAGTTGTATTTGCAAATATGCAGCTGTGTTTGGGTTCACCGCCGCGGAAAATACAAACAAGTTGACAGTACAGACAAGTAAGAACAGAGTGAAAGTTGGGGGCTGCTTACTTACACATGCTAGGAGAAATGTTAAATAAAATGGAATAGAAGAGTAAAAAAAATATTGTATATTAGTACAATACAAACAGCTGCTGCTGCCGTTGCATTGGTGCATGATAAGATACGTGCATATATACAGAATATATACGAATATGTCACAAAAGGAAGACACTGTGGTTGGTGGTGAGGTGTGTGAATGTGCAATGTGTCGGCACCAGTGTGAAAATTGTATTTGCACAAAACAGCAAATGCAAATAGAGAGTAATTGTAAATCCACAATGAAAAAAAACTGTTGCCGACAATGGAAACACGTACATTTTGTGACCGCCTTCCTGTCGTTGAGTGTGTATCCAAAATAAAATGAAATGTATACAACCAGTTTTACATTTTATACAGGTATATGGGACGTAACGTGTGGACTGTTGTAAAGCTATTCCAGTATGCCTATTTTAAAATGTATGTGTATAATACAACAAAAGAAGAATAAATCTGTCAGCCTGAATTACGGAATTCCACTCAATTTTTCATATCGCGTGTCAACACCTCTTCAAATATTGTTAATACTCACGAACGTACATGCCTGTCTGACAGCCACAATTCACAGATCGGAAATGACACGAGGGAGTCACAAAAAAAAGGAAGGAAGGAGTACATAACAAGTGTATATGCTGCTGCAGGTGCAGCGGCAAGCCAGCAGCATTCTTCTTGCTGGTTTTACTTACTACTACTGGTGTGATGATAGAAAAAGGTTATGTGCTTGTTGGAAAAAATAAACAGAGCATTTTTTTGTGTAAACATAAAATGCAATAAGCACATCTACTCACACACGTACATGTACACATCCATCCGCCCTTTTTTATTTTACTTGAAGCTAGTTTGCCACGACTTTCTCCCCCAAAGAAAAAAAAACAAAATCAACTTATAACGTTTTTCCTTGCTACCCTAGTTGTTAGTGTGGGCATGTATGTATGTATATTTATATGGTTTTGAGAAAGCGTGACAAAACCCCCATTTCGTGAATTGTATTTAACCTGATTTTTTATTGTTGCGGTTAAATAGAAGGAATTACATAACAAATCATAATAATAATAATAATAATAGTATATCTCGTCATCATCCTTTTCTCTTGGCACTTGTGTCGGCTGTGTCGTTTTTGTACTTGAGCTCATAAAAGAGAAGGATGAGCGCGGATTTACAGCAGGTTTTATTACCACCTGCATTACCAGCAAAAAGAGTTTTTATTTGGCAGCAAACAACGACAAAAGAATGGGCACGTATTTGAAAAAAAAAGTTTTTGATGTCATTTACAATCACAAAAAGGCTGGCCATAAAAAGCATTTTTAAAGTAAATAAAAATGGATCATATTTAAAGCTAAAAAGACAGAAAAGGAAAAGGCTTTCTTTTTTTCCTTAAGAAAAGCACCCTTAACTACGTACAAACACTGGGGTAAGCCAACTAATACACTTGTTTTTTTGGTTTTACTTTTTTTTAAATACAAATTATTAAAGTAAACAAAAAACGGTATGGAGACTATAGAAAACTATAGAAAAAATCAGTTTTCTTTCAAGAAATGGGAAAAAATTGCAAAAGGAAATTGCCAGGTAAAAAAATAGGAGAACAGACGGTGTAGCGCTACGTTCATGCTAAACAAAAGTTTCAAAAAACAGGTTAAGCTAACAAAGGCTTTCATTTCCCTTTTTCCCAACCAGCCTTCTTCTTTATCCTTATTTTTTTCTTCTTGCTCCTTTCCCTCCTCTTCTCCTTCTCTCAAGAAGATAGTCGTAGTGTGCTTATGTTTCGAGTTGAGCGTTGTTGAGTGTGGCTTAATTTGATGTAAAATGAGGATATAATAGCTCGTTGACTCCTTTTTTACCTCTGCACACTCTGCACACAAAGACAGCAGCAGCGGAGAAAAGAAATGAGGCTATTATGTTGAGAAAAGTGTTGCTTAAGTGTATTATCATTATTAAGTATGCACGCCTTGTTACACAATTTGCAACAAATTTATTGTCATGTCTTTGCCTTATTTTTAAGGGGCTTAGCACATCTTTAACAGAAGCACAAAAAGGTATGCATGATGCTATCATAATCATAAAGATTTGCCTACTCAATTAAAACATGCTATGAAAATGAAAGGAGAAAAATATTACTTCTACAATTTACCTGTTTTTCTAAACCTAATCAACAGCGCTGCATATTTTTTGACTTTTGAAAAAAAAGCAATTTATATTTACATTTTCTAGAGTTGTCAATTAAAACAGAGTGGGTTCTCTCATCTGATACGCTTCTTCTTGATAATGAGACTGAATACGTTTGATGATGATGATGATGAGCTTGAACTGAATGACTTTTTCATAGCCTCTGGATAAGTTTTTTTACAGCGTGGAAAACCTCATATCAACATAGTCTGTAAAAAGGATCTATTCATATATTTTTGCAAATTTTTAAAATCTCCTATTCAGCTAAATAGATTGTGTAAAAATTTCAATGAAACTATAAACAGCATAGCATGGTGGAAATTAGGAAAAAGGCATATCTATTCAGTTCATTTACAGTGAAACAAAAGAAAGAAAAACAAACCAAACCGCATGTAAAAACCTTGAATAGCGTGGCGGGTGGATTGTGAATTGGATAGTTTTTGGAGAAAGGGATAAATTTTATATACTGCTTTGCTCAGTCTGCCACCACTGTTTTTAAACACTATAACCACTTGGCTAAATTGTTTTTTTTCTGTTCTCTCCATTCAACTCAAGTAGCAGTCAAGTATCTTTTTTCCCGAAATCCCATCAGGAGATAGAAAGAAAACACAGAGAAAAGAGCACATAAAAGCTGAGCAAGTCGATATTTTGTTTTCAGGCAGTGTATTAGGAATTGTGTATGTATGTATGGATGTATGTATACTCTATGCATTTTAAATGTTGAGCAGTTCTCAAATTTGTACAACACTTCAAAATGGATGAATGAAAAAACACACTTTTTTGTACATATGAAGTAATAACAAGTCAAATTGAAAACATTACTTATTTATTTTGATGTCTGATGAGTAATTGGAACTTGACGAGATCAGTTCAATCTCACGTACAAAAAAAATAGAGAGGATGATGCTCTAGCTGCTGCTGCTGCTGTCGAGAGCTGTCTACTAAAACATTTTATTGCTCATTTTTAATTTACGCTTGGGGAGAAATTGTACATGTACATACATTTGTAAAAAAAAATAAAGTATAAGAGCATTTTTTTCCCAACCAGCAAAAAAATGATCACTTCATTTATTGATGATGATTCCGGTCTGATTATCATTGTATATAAAAAAGCATCGTCATTACATCAGTTTCATAAAAACATACTCGACGTTTTTAACCACAGGAGAATACGGTAAAAGACAAAAAGTCAGATAGACATACAAAGCTAAAAAAACGGGTAGTCATTGTGAAAGAAAAGGCAAAAAGTCGGTAGTAGTAGTAGTAGTAGTCCATTTTAAATGCCCCATTAAATGAGTAACGTTATTACTTACTTGAATGATCACTACTAATAATACTACCATTATTCCTACCCATTTTAGCATGCAAACACGAACCTTTTATTATTATTCTTCTTTCTCTTGTAAGTTTTTTTTGTGCTTTGCATATAGTATACACATAACATATCTATAGCTGCAAGGAGAAAAAAAGTGAAATGAGCGAAATGGCGAGTTTGAAAAGTGATTAAAAAGTGCATTGGGTTTTGGGGAATCACTAGATAGCGTGATGCTTGGTGGTGGTGGTGGTGGTGTAAAAGGGTGGATGTAGAATAACAATAAAATGCAATGATGAGAGAGAAGAGGGAGAAATGAAGAAAGTAGAAAATGGATATCAAGCAAGGTGACGTGTAAGTAACTGGTATAGGTAGGTATATATATATATAATGATGTTGTAATTGTGGTATACACGGAGTTATACATATAGTAACAATAGCCAAGTAAAAAGATGTGATCGCTACCATTATGATGATGATGATGCTTTTGATACTATTATTACACTTATGCAAGTTACTGTGTACACTTTTGGTGGATGTGTGGAATGGAAGCAGAAAAAAGAGAGAAAGCTATATATAATATATATAGCCATGTGTAATGTATAGACAGCAGCAGGGATACAGAGACTAGAGACAGCAGAGGAAAAGTTGTGATATAGGAGTAAAATAACCGTGGAAAACTACTCAAATGATTTCGTCTTTATCTCATTAAGAGAACATTGATGACAGGAGAGATGAGGATGTTATGATACCCCCTTTGGTGTAAAAAGCACTATATCATTAATGGAAGATTTTTGTCTTCATTCTCCTTCTTCTTCTTGTTCAGCTTCTTCCTCGGATTCAGATCCCTTCTAGCATATATGCATATCCGCTAGACACAAGTCTATACATATATCCAGTCAGCTATTTCCAAACCCAAAGAGGACATCAGACAAGATCCGTAATATACCAAGTCGGGACACACAGTTTTCTCGGTGGCTGTGCTCTTTTTATATATATATATTGTATATGTATACGTATGTATGTATATATACGCAGTCAGCATCATGATCGTCCCTACATTATTACTCCTTTAGGGTTGAATCTGCAATGAGAAAGAAGTTGTTGAATTGAAGATGACATGGACGAAGAAGGGAAATATACTCTCATTCTCTCTCTCTCTCTCAAGTTTGTCAGCAGAGAGAATAAAGACGAGCAAAAGAGATGGTTACAGCTTACTTTTTTTTTACTTTGCCACTCTCAAGTTCATCTCATCTATTCTTTTTGAAAATGACAGCAATCTCACACTATCTTGTAACAGACATGATGATGATGATGATGATGATCCCTCATTCTCTTTCTTCAATGCAGTGATTTTTGACTAGAAATGTATTCATACTGCTGGCTTCATATATTATGATGTTCGTAGGTAGGTACATATGCGTACAAGCTTATGCATATTATCCGGGATTCACATTCACATCTCTCTTCTGTGACGATAATAAAAACTTCACCACCATCAACTCTCCCCACTTTAATTGCAGTGGCACACAACAAAAATTACAATAATGGTAATAGTCGCTCCGATTTTTGCGTTTTCTTTTTACTGCTGTTTTTGCACAGTTATTATGAAGCTGTGAATAAAAAGACAATTAAACAGCTATAAACTACGAATAGAATGCACTATCTCATCATGATACTCAGACAAGCTTTATATAAAAAAAAAGAATTCTGATGATTGGTAAATTCTGGACGGCTTGAGTGAGTGAGTGGCATTTCTACAAAAACAAAGTCTCAAGAGAGGGGAGACTTTTGATATGGATATTTATAACTCAATCAGTTGAGTTTTGCAAGAAAATTGGATAAAGAGTCTCTAGAGAGCATTCTATATTATTTACTACATACTATACGGATGTCGTCGACAAGTCAAAGCTTGCACACTTCCAGTAATAAGCACAAGCCGGGGTAGAAAGCAAAACCAAGCAGTTATAATATCTCTTTTTTGGAGGATGTTGTCCTGTGTCATCATACAGTAGCAATGGCAGCAGCAGCAGCGATTTCCCACTAAAATATCAAAGTAATATTTTCCAGATTTCTACAAGTAGACAAAGCATGTCGACAAGATAAAAAAATATATGCCCATAAAGTAAGCAGTAGTTGTAGTTGTTGTTGTTGCTATAGCTTGTGGTATAAGAGGAGGATGAAGCCCCACGCCACGTTCAAGAGAGAGAGAGAGAGAGAGTATGAAGGAATGAAATAAAGTGAAAGAGTCGACGGACATGGATAAAGAAGAAGAAAGAAGCGTAAATTTATGATATCCTTTTTTTCTCAGCGGACATCAAAGTTCACAACTTCCGTGTCCGGTGGAATAGAGTGCAAAGCTGGCAGGCTGTAATATAGCTTGCTATAGATAAAACGGACACAAACGCATAGGCATCGCTGACTATCCGACATATCCCATGTCACATCACACCACACAAACACTCTCATTCACTACACCATCGTCATGTTCATCATGCCACGGCTATATTGCCAACATGATGATAACTGCTGCATTCACAACTATAAAAAGCGAGAATGCTTTCTTCTTTTCGTGGGAAAAGAATGAGACATATAACATGATGAACGAAAAACAACAACAACAACAACAACAACATGGTGTATGGCGATTCTGACAGATACACGACTTGGATATATACCAAAAACCAAGGAGATAATATGGTCGTGGTTGTATTCTAAAATGGCATTTTATGTATTTTACAAGAGCACCACTCACTTACGACGACTATTCCCCTCCAACAAGCCCTTTCATCGGCTACTTTACGACAACAACAACTCCTCCACACCCTATATACAAAGTATATGACATGGAACACTGTTGTAAAATTAAATTTTAACGAGTACACGGTGTATAAAAGTAGCAAGAAATAATTACAAGTACGTCTAAAAGTTATTTTATGGCTAAAAAATCGCAAATACCAGTCAGTGAAATAATATTTTAAAACATTAAAACATTGGCTAGAGCCATTTAAATAAATAGCTGTTGTTGAATTACTCACTGACAATGGACACACAATTTTTTGATGATGATGATGATTGTTAGAATGGTTGAACTGGACGGACAAAAGTATCTGCACAAATTTTTTATTTTCTGGCCAGTGTAGTTTATAATAATAATGTAGCACGAAGTGGAAACAAGTGAACCGCGACGTTCTATCGTGATGGCACGGTTGGATAAGAAAAGGAGCATACTTTTTACTGCTAAAATAGCTACTAGTGGTAATAGTAGCAGCAGCAGCAGAAGCAATCTCTTTCCTCCCTTTCTTTTTCTCTCGGTTTTTGCTTGTAAGTCATCGTCATCATCCTTATGTATATGTGAGTAAGAAAAACTGCCGGCGGAATCTCAGTAAATTATCTCTTTTCGGATTCCTATAGCAAACATTATCATCAAGCTGGAACCTTTTTTGCCTTGTAAGTCATCGTCATCATCCTTATGTATATGTGAGTAAGAAAAACTGCCGGCGGAATCTCAGTAAATTATCTCTTTTCGGATTCCTATAGCAAACATTATCATCAAGCTTGAACCAACGAAACATGGCATTAAGTACTGGTAGTAAGAAGAAATCTCATTTAACAACTTACAACAGTGAGAGGGAAAATAAACTGCGTGATGACATGGTTCGTTTTGTAACGCACACACATCATAAGTACTATACTTGCCGCTTATAATGACTATGGTGATGATGATGATGATATGGAAAATAAACTGCGTGATGACATGGTTCGTTTTGTAACGCACACACATCATAAGTACTATACTTGCCGCTTATAATGACTATGGTGATGATGATGATGATGATGCTAAAGACATGTTCAGTTTAATCGGAAACAAACAAATAAACACAAATTTTTTTCTGTGTCTTCTACAAACTGGATTTTTCGTAAAGGAAAGTATCATTATATATGTTTTCCTCTTCTTGCATTTATCAAGAGCTCAATATCCATTTTTATTTTATGTCGCATTGCATTTCGTATTTTGCATTTGTTTTGTCCCTCCAAAGACTTGTCACTTGCTCATAATGATACACAGCTGTTGTATTTTGAAGCTGCTTTTTCAAAACATTGTATTTTATTTTAGCTCGATTGTTAACTCTTAGAAGGACTGTACAGAATGTTGACGTTGTCAACGATGCTCTGCTTGATTCTCTACTGACTCTACTGTCATTGTGAAAACATAAACAAGCTTATGTTTTTGCAAAAGTGTCCATCCATCCGGCAACTTTTGTTTCGATTGCTTTCAGGATGATGATGATGATGATGACTAACTTTAACAAACTGAAGTTGAGTAGCTGCCATAAAGTGGTGGTGGTGCGTAATATTATGCAGATTAGTTTATAAATTCCAAGTATTCACATAAGGTGATTTCACCACTTTCAGAAAGCAGTAGTATTAGTTTCAAACAAAAAGAAACAACAACACGAGACAAGAAAAAGAGAAGAATTTCTTGAAAACCCTTAAAATCGACACTATTCTTTACCCAACCCCTGTCTACTACCAGCTCTGTTCTTATTTAAAATATAAAACAACAAATGTCTACATAATTCATTCATTCATTTCATGAATATAAACTGCTGCTGCTGTGAGTCAACTACAAAGAGCAAGAAAATGCGCCATACTTCATTCAACGTGACTTTCAAAGTGACGACGAGGAGAGGTAAGGTCATCATTGTATGCTAAACAAGCTAAATACTGAGCTATCTGAGAATACTACAAAAAAATACAGGGACGCTCTTTGGGTGGGAATCAGTGTAGGATTGTGACGACAACGATGATGATGATGATGATGGTTGGCAGAGGTGTTGTTCTGATGGTAACTTTATTACCATTTAGCATTGCCACGCTTTACTTGCTATTGTGCAGTGTGAATGGTGAGAATAGAGTGGTGGTGGTGGTGGTGTTGGCTGGAAAGTTTCTTGATCTTATTTTTTAAAATGAATTCAGAAATGGAGGAGACAGAAAGAAGGAAGGAAAAAGAAAGAGTGGGATAGTTACTTATTTCCACTTTCTTTATATCGCTTTGTGCGGAGGCATGTCCTTCCTTCTTTTTTTAGTTTAGTTCAATTCCATGCTGTCTCTCTCTCTCTCTCTCCTTTTCTGAGATATTCAACTGACGAAATGGCTTTTCCATAATTGAGAATTCAGAGAGTGAGAGTGAGAAAAAGCAAAAGTGAATCAAGATAGATAACTTTTGAATGGATCTCTAATGAGCTATATCTGTCTCAAGTTGGTGATTCTCTCTCATTCTCACTGGGACTCTCTCCTGCGCTTCTTCCTTCATGCTCATTCCATACTAAATATTATTTTCCTCTTTCATTGCTCCTTCTTCTTCTTCTCCTCCTCCTTACCTTTCTTCCTGTTTTAACCGGTTCTCTCTTTTTCTACACCACCTACCCATCTACCACCACCGTGTTTATATACCACGCTTGTTAAGAGATATATAAGGGTCGCATGCACATTTCCCCTTTTCACTATTACATGTGTACACACGCATTGCATCCAAACACATATTTTTTCAGACTATCTGACTTTCCCATCTGCTTTTTTCATTTTCTCCTCTGCCTCTTTCGCTTCCTTCTCGCTTTTCCACTGATTCACTCGCGACACCCGTTTTCTTTTCTAAAAATGGTAAATAATATTGCATCTATTTTGAGTAACGTTACATCGAAGTAGCAAGCAAACGCATCAATATTATTTTTCACTTTAAAAGTACATTATAACCACAGCTGAAAATGTAAAAAAAGTGCAAGTAGTGTTGGTGATGATGATGATAATGGGCATAAATATACCTAGTAAATAATGTAATTACGTTTTCAACTTTTTTTTCTTAAATAAAAAATACCAAAGCCTGGATAAAAGTCACCAGTTTGAAACTTAAATTCCTACTCATTTTTGCAAATATTTGGCTACTACTCGTATTCAAAACGTACACTATTTTACAGAGCTTTCTAGTCGATAAAAATAAATATATATATATATATAGACCAATAACTAGGTACATAAGTATAATACCAAGGTAGAGAAAAATAGTAGAAAATTTTATAATGACGGGGATGACGGTAGCAAGATGAAAAAAGTCAACTTGTTTCTTTCCGTATCTTTTCTTGATGAAAAAAAAAGAACTTTCCACTTATCCCTTTGATAATGACTTTTCTCAAAAGAGAAGGAGGCAAAAGTCTGGAGTAAAAAGAATTGAAAGTGAATACATAGTAGTAATACACTATTCATGCGTTCATTCAAAAAGCAGGGATAACAGAAAGGTAAAGAAAGGGAAATTTTTTATTTTTTTTGGAATTTCTGTCGTGGCTTTGAATGGCTTTCGAAAATAGAGAAAAATAGTAATAATAATGTATGCTAGTGTTACTATTATGTTCTGTTGAGGAATACCTACATATGTATGTACGTACACATATGCCACCCTTTAAAAAAGGTGCTCAAGTATTTTTTTTTGTGAAGTTGTTGGTAAGGAAAAGGATAAGTGAACATGTCCTGTTCATAATGCTCCACTTGCATAGTTAACAGGGAAAAAAATATTTTTTTTTGTGAAAGCAAAGCCATAGAAAGGAAAGGGCTTGTGAACAAAAACGTGTTCTAAGAAGATACTTTTTTGGACTCTTTCTGATGGAAGATTATTTTCTTTTGGTCATAAAATTTATATATAGAGCATTCTTGAACTTGAATAGAGGGCAGCATCCATTTGGAAAAAAATATACGCGCAAAATTATGTCACCTGCAGACAATTTTTGGTGCTAGAACTAGTGACATAATATTTCTTTTCTAGACTCCATGTGTAAAACAGTGCCATTGTCAGGTATGAAGGTGAAACAGATTTGGAAAATGTAAATGTAAGCGCCACTTCAACTCTAAATTACCAAGGAAATGGGTAATATTTTCTAGTCGTAACTTGTAACAATTGACTACAATTTCCTACTTTGAAAAAAGAGGAAAGGGTCATTGTCAGTAGACTTTGGCTAAATAAATCCTACCACAAATTTTATGTTTTTTAAGAAACAATTGTTCGACAACTCATGATCTTACTATGTATAAAAGTTGCACAGAGTTTTTAACCTTTGGTGACGATATTCACTTTGCAAAATAATAATTATCACTAAATCTTACAAAAGGTTTTAAAACACTTTCCTTACAGCAGGTCTAATAATTACTTCAATTAAGAATTCACCTCACCCAAAAATGCCAACGCAGAAAGAAAGAAGCGACAAGCAACAGATTTTCACCAAATGTTCCTTTTTGTTAGAATATTTGCGTAGTTTATGTAACAAATTTGACTCTCTCTCTCTCTCCCTCTTTCCCTTCATCCCCAAAGGTTTCCTTTAGATCCCTCAAATAATTGAAACTGAGCAGGCCAAATAATAATGGCTTTGACTACACATCAAGCAAAAGAGATTTCCTTTCTTTTCCTTTTTCCTACTTAAAACACAACATTTCTTAGATATAAAGTCATTTCTTCAGCTTCCCAGTTAATTTTGAACGACTCTAAAAAAATCTGACATAAGTCACGAATGTCATCCCTTTTCTGTATCTCTCACTCTCCTTCCCGCGTCTTTCTTCTCTGTGTGACAGCGTAAATCTCTGTCACTTACATTTCTCTCTCACACACACACAAAGAGAACCTCTTTAATTTTTTATACCTTGTCTCCTTTTTTAAAAAAAAAATAATCATCATCACAGCAATAATAACGACTGCATGTACTTGTTATATCCGCTACTCGTTTTGATCATACACAAAAAGCTTTTAGTCTTGTTATTACAGTATCACCGACACATCCATTTATGTTTGTACGTTTGTCCTGTCACGATCTACATTTTTGTATAGAGAAAAGAGTCTTGTAAAGCGACATTTATAGAAAAATGTAAAAAAAAAAGAAACCGGAGCTGGGGTGAAAATCATTTCATATTTTTTTTCTCTCTCTCTCTCTCTCTAAACGATACAATGCATTTTATCCAGCTTCTCCGTTGGTACTCTCATAACCATCATCAACATCATCAGTATCATCAGCCGAACAGTACATGACACTACCATTGCAAGACTGCATTATTATACTTTACTATAAACAGCACCGTTACAAGCACGCAAGAAAAGCCCATAAATATTTCTTGGTATCCCAGCACTTTAGAAACAAGCGAGTAAAAACGATGGAAAGGATGAGAGCAGAAAGAAGGGGTGCAGAAACGACACAGAAAATGAAGGGAGAGACAGACAGAGAAATAAAATAATACAAAGTGAGAAATGTTTATGCATAAGAAACGTGCCTAAGACACGAGATGAAATCAAGATTTTCTATTTGGAAACTGTGTGTGGAAAAAAATGAAAAGAAAATCAGCAAAGTGGGTTGTAGTAGTAGTAGTAGTAAAAAAATGGTGAATATGTAGAGTAGTAGACGTAGGGATATATAATGTTATGAATAATAAGGGATGGAGTGCAAAAGCGTATCTGTCTGAATGGAAATCTTTGCAATAGATAGGTGGAAAGAAACCGTGCAAACAGAGTGACGAGAATGCTCTCTGAATATAAATCAAGTCAAGAGCACCTCGTCCTCTCTGGTTGGACTGCATTACATGCTATGCGTACACCACTGCACTTTTGTGCGTGTGTTGATGTACGCAGTGGAATATTATGTTATAATAATAATATAATAATAATAGCAGTCGGCTTGATGAAATTTAGAGGAATGGGGCAACAGGACACATTAAACCTGATTTTAAACTTTACGTTTGTTACGCCGCATTCTCTAGCAGCTTATCATAAGGAAATGTCGAATGGAGTTGCGATGAGTTCGTGCCTTATCTAGATTAGTGATACGACGTAAATAGCAATGAATAAACAAGGTAATAAGATATAACAGCAAGCTTGACGAAGCCACGGTGTACAGAGTGCGTACGGCGTTGTTGTTGCTTGCTACATGAATCCTTATTTTTTTGCTTCTATTATTAGAGTTTCCTCGTCAACTCTGGATATTCCTTATTAATATTTATTACACACAGGGCCTTATTAATTTGAAATATTTACGATTAGATTGAGTAAAACTCATTATACCAGTTATTAGAAAAAAATAGTGCTTCATATTATATTGACAGTCTGTATGCATTGCCTAGCAACACAATTTAATTTTCTCCGTACTTTCATTAATACACGTCTTTGTGTACTGACTCAATGGTCTGTTCCCCTTCTTTTATAAACCGCGTAATTATTTACTTCCTTTTATAGAACCACACAGCAGTGGCATACGAACGGTTTAGCGCCTATTACACACTCCCTCCCTCCTCTTTCATTTCACAAAACATTTTGGTGAAAGAAAGAGACTCGCTGGCTCTGAACAAAAAAAAATTTTTTTTGAATGGACGCAAAGACGCGTAATAATTTTGATATGGTTTTCATCAGTTGTCATCCATCACACACCGACAAGATTATGATGATGAGATACCAGAGTAATAATCATCATCCTCATCATCATCATCATGATCAAGCATTGATACCTTCATCATTCTCCATTCTCTAAATTTACTTTCCACTCGACATTCGAAAAGTACATTGGTTTTGTAGCCTTGTCTATCTAAAGAGATGATTGAAAGTAGTACAATTTTTTTAAGCAAAAGGGGAAATAGCAAGTATAGCAGAGTCAGAGTTTGGCTATTACTTTGTCGTGTCTTGTTCAGCTTACTTATTACACCTTATCATTTTTTTTCTGTCTTGTGTGCTTCGCCACCACCACCGCCACCACTACTATTTCCACTTTCATTTCTAGTGTAAACCCCTCACTCCCCGTTTCTATCTTATTTTTTTACTCTTTGTTGAAAACAAGGTGAAGTTGACTTTATTTATGACTTACCATGACTGTCACAACCAACTCTGCGACTCTCTCTCTCTCTTTCTCTCTCTCTATCTATTTGTGTGCTTCCATCAGTAATTCAAAAAATATATATCCAACTTCTTTTTTTCCTTCTTATTCCATTCAGATTGGAACAAATTTCTTTCGGCCTTCAGTTGGACTGCTGGAAAAAAATACAAGTGAGTTTGGAAAACTTATGGTGGAGTATGGCTCCATGGAGTCTGCACATTCATAATAGAATCTTTTTTTATCCCAGAGCGAAGAAGACATGATGATGAGAAGTTGATTCGCCTTGTGACCTATCAGATTTTCTTCTCTATCTAGAGAAAAAAACTACTACCAACTTTTTCGTTTCACTTTAAGTACCATTATTATCATCATCAGAAACACCGCACCCTCTTGTTTTACGTCTTTACTTACGAAAACCATTTCGAGATTTTTTTTAAACTTGAATTTAAGCAAGCGAGCAGGAGTTGCGATCTGATAGATATTTAAAAAAATTATTTCAGTGACTAGGATTCTCCAAGTCAAGTCGTAAAACTACATTGCACGTACGCGATAAACCACCTGTATTTACGTAATAAGTTTACCCCATTTTCGAATAGACAAAGTTTTGAAGGACGACGGTGTTTTGTGCACATCCAGATTATCCAGTTCCGATTAGCACTACTTACTTTAAACGTTTTTTCTTTGTGCGACATAGACAACAAACTACGTTTGAAAACATGGAAACGCTGAAAGAACCTACTTTTCAATTTCGGCTACAGAGAGTTATAACATGGAGAACTGTTGAGGAGGCAGCTGATAAAAATAATGAAATGACAATAATAATCATCTTCTTTATAGTTTGTTCTCGACATAGTGTCTACAAAGCTGTTTATTATCCCTACATGAATAAGACTACCTTCATATAAAACATTAAAATGATGATCATATAGTTAGAATCACATCTCAATTTCCAAAAATAAAAATCTACATTGAAATATTTTCTCCTTTAGCTAGTTATTATTATACACAACCTGAGAAGAAATATACTTTCATTTCCTGTGGAAAAAAAATGTAATTCCTTTACTAGCATGTTCCAAGTACTAGCATGACACTGAATCCGACTACTTTTTTTAGACAAAAAATATAACTATGGAACCTAAAGGTGTTCGAAAAAAAGCCCTGCGTTTTGACTACAGTAGTAGTAGTGAGATTGTAAGTTATACAAAAGAGTTTTTTTGTCTACGCAGTAGTAAAAAAATGTTTGAAAAAAAAGTTTTATTCTTTCCTTTTTTTACTTTTTCCCGTTAAAATATCGAATCTGAAAGGTAAAGGTAAAGTCAAAGTCATGCCAAAAGAAAACAGCAGACGACCAGGGAGAACGAGAGAGACTATCACATCCCATCACCTTTTTTTTCACGCCAACCAACCATACAACTAACCAAGCCAAGTTACAAACCATTTTCCCCATTATCAACAAAAGCAAACAAGGAAGAAAAAAAAGGAGAGAGAGTTTGTTGAGGTCGAAAAAAAAGTCACAAAGATGGTTATTTTTTTTTACCTCGTAAGAGTTTTTTTTCCAATATCCAGAACAGAAACCCATCTATGTATATACAATATATCATCTAACTATGAACTTTGCTTTGGCGGTAGAAGCAGAAGAAGAAGAGAAAAAAAATTTCTCTCTCTTGGTCGTGTCTACTAATGTCATTTCTTGTTCATCGTTGGTAAACCAAAAACGAACTGATCCAAATAATAACTATTTTCTTCGTTTGCTGCTCGTTTCCCAACTCCCTGGAAACATTTTAAGTACGTGGAGAAAAAAAATAAAGAAGAAGTAGTAGTGGGTAAAGCAAAAAAATGATGTTGTCTTAGCAGTAGTAGTAGTAGTAGTAGACGGGGCAAAAAAAGAAGAAAAAAATGCGAGAAATCCATAAAGGTAAAGTGTCTCCTTGTTTAAAACAACGCTGACTACTACCACTACTAGACTGACACCACACAGTATATAATAGTTGGCAGTGCTAATGCATTTTTGTGACCATTCTCGAAAACACTTTTTCAGCAGAGTGCATCCATTGATTGCATTACAAGATTGCATCGTCATCAACATCATCATCATCACCACCACCACCACCGTGAAAAGAAGCCGTTGTGGTAGAAGTACGAGTTGCTGCCGCGATACGAGGGCAAATGTAGTTATAGATATTGTCATTGTTAAAGTAGTCGTCATGACGTTGCGTGCGAGTGTAATTTCCACCGCATACCATCATCATCATTATCGTCGTCATCATCATCAGCATCATTGACAAAAATATATGTATATACTTTTTTTTCTTCAAAGCAAGAAATATATAGTAGCTAGCAGAGAGTAGAAGAAGTAGTAGAACTCAATTTCGATAATGTTTGATTGGTACGCACATAAACACACAGTCACACACACACACACACCCCAGCACAATGAGATCAGTTTACGGTGTAATATCCATCTTCTTTCATTTCTGTTTGTGATGATGATCATCACGAGAGAAGATGACGATGATGATGATGATGATATTACTAATATCCAGTTTTTTTCAGTGAATTTACACAAGAGAAAATCTCTACTTTTCTTTTGCTTTTATGTATTTAGTGCATGCAATGCGCTTTCCCTGTCTATGTGTGTTTTTTTAAAAAACTACTCCACTTCTCCGCGTGGCAGTTTCAACCTACCCAGTAGTACAGTTGTATTTCCATGACGTTGTCATATAATCATCATCAGAAAATTCCAAAAGCAAACCAAGACAGTCGTTTTCAAATACCTGCATATCATCCCACTAACAAAGCCAATACGCACACATTTCAAGTAGTGTCACAAGGGGTAAATATACCACTGCTGCTGCTGCTGCACCCAAAGCCAAACCACACACGCAAAAAAAATCTCGCTTCCTCTTTTTTGTCACTTGAGCGCTTTTCCTGTGCGTTTCCCTATTTTTTTTCGTCAAACAATCTTCTCGAGTAGTGTATATTCTCTGGGATAAATGCATAGAGTAAAAGTAAATAAAAGAGTGGAGCTAAATAAATATGAGGGAAGAAAAAAAAGTAAGTACGTCATAGACGCACCCATTCATCGATTACAAGTAGAAGTGCACACACACAGAGAAAGAGACACACACAAACATACGTACATACAAAAACGGGGAAAGTGCAGTGCAACTATATAATCATCATTTTTTTCACTAGAGGAAATACAGAGAGATGGATGGATAAAGTGAAAAAGAAGCTTTCTGCTTTGTGCTTTTTTTCTGCCACTGACTTTTTTAAAAACCGCCTTCATTGATAATATTACACAAGATTATGGTGCGATGGTGTGGCATGTTTGTGTGTGTGTGTGTGTGTGCAAGCTGGCATTTTTAAGAAAAAGAGAAAGGTAAAAAAGACTGCCAACACAGCAATGTAGCATCATCGTCATCATCATCATCATCATTAACCAAAACCAGTTTTTGATGATAAGGCTTACTCACACCACCACCAAAAATCAGATGACTTGATAATGCTGATTCCACTTTCCTACTACTGCTGCTGCTATTGGTATTCGTATGAACATGTTTTTTTTTCACAAATACGCATTTTTTCAAATACCTAAAGGAAAAAGTGCGTTCTCATTGAAAAAAAATGAATCTGTTTTTTAACGAACACTCTGGATTTTCCTCACTTGTGCTTGTCTTTTTTTATTTTCAGTGCTTTAACTAATGCGATGCGATTTGATGCGCATTTCCTTCTCTCGTTTCGTTTCATCTTTCCCCCTAAAAATCAAGGTTATGCTTACCACTGCATTATTATTACTATTACTACTACTACGACTACGACTTATTGAGAAAAGAGGTATTGAAAAAAAAGACAAATTCTGCTTCAAGATGCTGAAAACCACATACAGTAGTAGTCTTTGTAAAGAAATGGCTCTTAGAATAGGAACACATTGTATATATGTATATATAGCTAGTATATGACGCATGTATGCATGTTTTTTTGTGTGTCTGTGCGGATCAAGTACAATAGAAGACAGATAATATCCAACATCCCATCCAACTTCCAAGAAAATCCATTAGAATGATTACAAGTATAAATGCTCTTTACTTGATTTACTACTACCAAGTTAAAAAGTGTGCTGCTGCTACACTGCGTTGCTTGCTACTCGTATTTACTATCACGAGAACAAGTCATACTCTCTTTTTCTCTGAAAGGCACTACTTAAAATTGACGTGGGACGCTGTACAATATTCTATTATTTTATTTACCACTTGTACGACTTATAAAAAAAATATATTATTATTATTACTGTTAGCAAGTAGACATTTCAATGCTGTCCACTTGATTCTTTAAACGTTTTACTCTTTTTCAAATAAAAAATAAAGGTGGAAAAAGAAAATATGTATAAAGTACACAATGCACAGAGATTGTGCATCCTATTTTTTTTAGCTTTCTCCACACAACAAAAGGAGAAAAAACACAGTTTACTCAACATTGCATATAGGTGAGCATGGAGCATATAGAGTTATTCTAGACCAGAGGAAAATATATTGAGAAAAAGTTTTTTTTAAATCAGAAATGCTCAACGCCACCACAGCCATAATAATCATCAGCAGAAGCAGCGTTTACAGAAATACGTGCGATTGTAGAAAAAAACGAGTGGAGGAAAACTGTGGGCATTTAATTTCAGTGTGATCATAATCATCATCGTCCTCATCGTCCTCTTCTGCTCCGACCAAAATGTTTTACTGTGAAAAAGCTGAAAACCAATCCAGTTGTCAGAAAAGCTATATTGTTATTACTGCTTCTGCTGCTACCGCATCACATCATCCCATTTCTTCTATTTTTTTGTAACGATAAAATCGAAAAAGAAAAAAAAATGGAAAAGAAGGTGTCCTTGCACTTTTCTTAACGGGAAGAATAAACTAAGTATTTTCATTGTGACCGTCGTCATCATCATGATGATCAGCAAAAGAATCAGATTTAGAAGGGACAAGAGTATATACATTTTTAAGAAAGGAAAAAAAAAAGAAAGAAAAAAATATATCGTTTGGCCAGGTTCCAAAACAAAATCGAGGCATTCAAGTGATTCTTTCTTTACAGATTCTGTATAAAAATGTAACTTGACAATGTTCGCTTCAATGCATACCTACTACACATGTCTAGTAGATAACAAAAAGATATCTTATTACAAACACAAGAAAATTCAATGTGAAACGTGCGTCCCAATTTGTCCAAAATAAAATCACTGTGCTTCCCTTCCAGAGATTCCGGTTTTTTTCTCGTACACATTCAGTCATCCCTTTTTACACTGTAGCTTTCTTTCTTTCTAAAGATTGTGATAAAGACGTTGCAGGACACATACATAACTGGAATCATCAACAT